>KL263733.1:1822-27492 GCA_000699545.1 Podiceps cristatus
ACATATACTGTAGATTTGTGATTCAGATTTGTGGTTCTGAATTAATTACGTTAGATGTCTGAAGTACATTAGTTCTTTGGCAGTCTACAAGGCAGTAATAATAGGGAATGATGTTGTCAGTCATTTTAAAGTCATCATTCGGCTTCTGCCATCTCCATTCTACCTCTTCGAGGGGTTGAGGAGAAAACAGCCTGCCGAAAGACTGTTTTAAAAAGGACCTTCCTGGAAAATACTTTAAAATAAGAACTGAAATAGAAAAAAATCCAAACAAAACAAACAAATAGAAATAAATTGTTTGATATTTCTTGCATATTTAATTGTTGGACAAGTCAGCATGGTGTTCCATCTTTCCTTATTGTTTTCCTCATTTGTTTCGTTTTTTTTTTTTTTTTTTTTTAAATAGGCAGGAAATCCTTTTTTGATATTTGGACAGGGATGATTTTGCAGCTTTCAAAAAAAAAAGTACTTTAATCCTTGTTAAAGGTGAGATTCTGGGTTTTTTTCCTCTATTTTTAAGCAAATGATGAAGCCAAAACAACATAGCAATGCAAATTGGCTGTTTAAGCTTAAATTAATATTTGATATTTGCAAGTGGAAGTTTCATACGTTTAGAGCATTTGAACTTGAGCTACAAAAATCAATGTAAAACTAGGCATTTAACTTCCTATATTTTTTATAAAATGTGCTTAAAGTCAGAATTACTCTGAGAAAAACGCAGGAGCAGTTTTCAGAAGTGGGATACAGCAAACAGCACGTGCACGCCCGAACACGCACCCACGTGGCACAGACACACGCATCCACTCACACACACAGAAAACAGGAGTCACTGTTGTCGTCGTCGTAAAATCAATATCGGACAGATTAATTCTGGCCTTTCATCCCTGCTCTGCTCTTTCAGCAAAGCTCCTCAGCACAGCAGTACAACTCTGCAAGCTCCTTCACAATAGAGGTTTTCTTCTCTTTTTTTTTTTTTTTTTTACCAGTGCTAAACATTACTCAATGTGCAGCAAGCTCAACACCCTTTCCAACTTTTCTCTAGGGACAACTACTACAAAGGGGCTGTCTTTTCTCAGATATGTCAAGTCCTGCTAACCCACTAACTGGTAAGTGTACAATTCTGACCTGACTGAAGCAGCAGTGGCCTGCGGTCTGCAGAGAGCTCTGAGCTGTGTATCTGAGCCATTCCCCAGTTAACGCATCATGACGGGAAACGTTTCCTATGAAATGCATCTAGTTGCTCTTTAGATGGTAAATAATCCAAAGAAGGGAAGGTTTGTTTTATTGAAATATCCTATTTTGTTATTTTAAAATTAAGTCAATTGTCAGATTAATTTGGGAATACTGAATACAGAAAATAAATTTGGGGTTTTGTTTTAAAGTTGGGGGGAAGTTTAAAAAAAAAAAAAAAAGATATTTGGGATGTAGCAGAAAAACCTCTTAGAACACAGCTGAATTGAGATATTTAAGATGAATCAAACACACTGTTAGGCATATCACCGCTGCACAATAGATAGCTCCTATACATACTATATATATATATTCCAAATTTCTAAGTTCATGCAGCATACTGTAGGAGTATGGTATTCATAATATTTGTCTATATATATTACTAGAATACAGAAGGTAGTACTGGCAATAATTCATTTCTAACAATATGCCTGATTCTAAAAGTACGTGTTTTTCAATACATATGTATGGTTTTTAGAGAGAGCGAGAGAGACCTGTGTCGCTGTCAGGGGCAGAGCAGAAATGTGGATTGAATGGTGACATGATATAAACCCTTCATGTGTCATCTTTCTAGGAATAATCTCTCAGCATGACAATCCTATGCATTCAGAAGTATTCTGGAAGTTGCCATTGTATGGGAAAGTAGAGATTACTTTGATGCTGAGCTGCTGATAGACAAGTGAGGGAAGGGCTGGTTTAGGTCAGATAACCCACTTGCAGTCCGATACGTGCTCAAGCTGTTCATCTCTCTGAGCCTGCAAAGCTCGTCTGGAAGTTCTCTAGGAACAAACTTTTCCATTGTTTTCCACGCTCTGACTTTCAGTGCCAAATACAACCTGCAATTTTGAGGTGTGTGAAAACAAGAAGTAAGTCGGGAAAAAAAAGTTAACCGTATCCTTTCACAGTTCAAGGAGAAATATTCTGGGATTTGGTTTACTTTTAAGTTTGCTCAGATTTTGTCCCAAATAGTTCACTGACTCTGCTTCTGAAGCCTTTCAGAATAAAAACGTAAGCCCAGGAAAACAGAACAATGTTCATAACTAGTGTATATATATTTTTAGAGCAGGACCAAGTTTTCATCCGAAATAGGAGTAAAATAGGTCTCTGTGATGATTTTTTTAAATCAAATGAGATTTAGTACAGCATATGCATGTGGTTTATTAGGCGAAACTCTGTAAGGTGAGTTTTTAAAAGTGAATTTCCAGTCTGTTTTTTCAGCTGGATAATCTATTACATTTAGCTTTTCCCACTTCAGCCAGGGCTTGTTAATACTTCTCCTTTTGCGTCCATGTGTTAAGATGATGGACAGTATTTGCTGATTCAAGCTTATCTAAGCTTTTAACAGGAAAATCTTGGATCAACTCAACCTGTTTGAGCCAACAATCTTTGTAACTGCCTGAATCGGGGGAATGGTTTCACAGTAATAAACAAACAAAAATAGTTTATGGAACTCTGCTGAAGAAAAGAAAAACCTTCCATATTAACACATTCTTGTCTACTTTTTAAAATGGCTTTAAATAGTTTTAAAAAGTTCTTAATCCATCCTTTGCTTATATCACTGGATTGAAACTCAGTTGGAAAGAATGACATACACCAAAGCATGAGCTCCCTGCTCACTGATGGAGCAGAAATGTGTTTATAGCTCAGGTTACGTTCTCTGCTCCTGGCAGTTCTGAAAAATCCACATATGGCCCTCACCTTCTTACTTACCATAGCTTTGCCTCTCTTTTCTTATTTATAATGTAGTTGTCCTTATGTTATTAGAGCATTTATTTACTCCAGAGCAGTCTTCTGGGGCCAGGAGAGATGCTGTGGTAGGTTTAGGATGTCTCATAGTGTAACTAACTGGGGTATCCTCTAGCCCTCTAGCCCATTGAAATGGGGGTCAGGGCAAGCCTTCCTGCATGTCCCCCTTCCCCTCTTCCTCCTCTCCTTCCATGGCAGTTCTGACTTGCTGATCTCAGCATTACATCAATGAATGCTGCAGGGAGATCACTGTTTCTTTCATTTTTTTTCTTTTTAACAGAAAAAAAGGGACAAATTCTGACAGAGAAAAAGCAATTAGTATGAAAAATAGAGAGTGTACATGGGATGGAAAACAACCCTTTTATGGAGGTCAGTTCCTTCTGACATCCTCCACTGTCCCTAGATAATATGCTCCTGAGTATATTGGTCCTTTAGCAAACACACCCATGGGGAGCGGGGAAAAAAGAGACGAAAGAGGGGACTGGCAGTGAAATTGATAGAAGAATGTGGAGATCGAGGGGTTTTGCCAGTGTTAAAAGAAAAAAGAATAAATTAGAACTTCTCTTAATGTATTTTAAACAGCTTTGAAGTTTTAATGTGAAGTTATTGTGCATAGTAAGAAAGACCATTTTCCCCATGGATGTTAGCTAACTGATTGCCCCAGGGGCAGAATGGGTGGCAAGAGAAGATGTATTAAAGCTTGATCTTAAAAAACAATCATCTTATGAGACTTCTCAGCTTCAGAAATATTTTGAGGTTTATCCGTATCACATGCTTTACTGCTTGAACAGTCATGTATACAGAACACAGCAAGGATGACTGCAATGTTTGTATTTCACTGGGAATGTGTTTTTGGTGCATCCTTCACGTTCTGTCAAGTGACAACATACAGTTGGCACTCATCCTTGCAAGACAACAAAGACGAAAGGAACAGCCGGTCTCATCTGTCTATGCTAGCAGAACTCAGTGAATAATTTGCAATGAATAATTTAGTCTTAAAATGTCACTTTTTTTATATTCCTGAACTATTTGTGAAACTGTACATTTGTTAATTGGGTAAGAATTACTAGAATCAATAAATATATTGTTGGTATACTCCACCTCAAAAGTAGAAGTCATTAAATCAGTCACCTCTTTCTTCTCTGACATGAGTTGCATTTCCCAGATGCCAGCCTGTCCAGTTTGATCTGCTCACCACCCCAACATAGCAGTAGTGTTGAGGATGGTTTTCACAATTGATAGAAGTTAGAACAACCTGGAGGCAGCACTAAATTGCACTAGGAGACAAACAGGATTGAAAAAACAGGATCAGAATTAGGTAGAAAGATTGTTGAAAAGACCTTATCACTTTCCTCCCTGGGTGAAATAACAGGCATTCAGAGGCACATGAGCTGGCTGCAACTCACTTCATTAATCAAATCAATGTGAATTTCAAATTTCAAATATCATATCTGAATATACAATTTTAAATTGGTGCTGGTGGAGTTTCCAGCATTTGAATTACAAATTTGCTTTTTGCTAATCCATTCCCTAACAGAGATCAAACACTTGAAAATTCATGAAAAGCAAACATGAAAGGGTCACAAACATGGTCAAATGTTACCTGGCTGTTTAATTCAAATGGATACTCAAAGAAAATGTTTCCAATATTTGTTCAGCCCCTTCTTTCTAGTTAGCTTAAAAAATTAAAGTTAAATGGCAGACTAATACTATGTGCAAATCAAGAAAAAGAATCAAGGAGACTGGTAGATAGAAATACAGAAGATCATAAAGAGAGATGGGCATATGTGGATTCATATTGGATATCAGACGGAGTCTGTGGATATTCATATCCATAGCTGGGGTTTTAATTCTAATAAAAATAGCTGTAAAATTTGGAAAAAAAATTAAATTTCGAATAGTTTTATCATTCATCACCACTGCTATATACGCATTGCCAAAAAAAATACATTAATATCTAAATGTGCACCTATATTTTGAGCCAGTAGTCAACGTTTAGCAATTTGGGTACACATTTCCTTTTTGCTTCAGTGTTGCAAGTGCTATTGACAGCAAAGTCAAATATGCCTTTAGCAAAAAGGAAAGAAGTAATAGGATTCTTGTTTCTAAAGTTCTGACTAGTCACATTCAGCACATATTTTATTTTCCTACATTACAACAATCTACAAACAGAACCTTCTCATTTCATTTTTTCACACGTTTTCTTTGTGTGAATCTCACTGAAATAGGCAAGCTGTCAGTGACAAAGCTTAGTGTCAATCTCGTATGAAGCTGAGAAATGGGAATTACAAAAGGAAAAAGCTAGTAGCCACAATCAGTGCTGTAGGTACAAACAACTTTTTTCACTTCATCAACCAAACTTATACTAGAGGGACAATCTATGATGCCACCCATCATTGATGCTATTGCTGTTTCTGAAAACAAATTGCTTTATTAGCAGACAAGTTATGGGAGAAAAAAACCCCACAAGACTAACTTTTGTCAGGAGAAAACCCAATCCTTCCATCCTTATAAACACCATGGGCTGTTGTTGTGCCATGACTGTGTTATAAATTTAAGCATGCCACCACTGCTCATACAAGCTCACCCACTTCAGTCCAAGTCATGTTTATGAAGAACCTTTTCATTCAATAGCAAATGGTTCCTTGCAGGTCCATAACTGTTATCTCACTACAAGTTCAAACAAAATGGAGGAGAGGGAAGGTGGTCCTATCTTATGCCCCCTGTGCTTTCCTTCAGTCTGTAGAGACTTCAGCTTATAGCCCAGCTGGGAACTCATCACAACTCCTGCCATCTATTACCACTTTGTTGAATTTGGTGACTCCTTGACATATGTTATAAAGAAGACATTTTAACTGTTAAAAGATGGGTGTAATCAGGTTTTTAAAAAAGGAAAACTGGTTTGGGGATTTTTCAGCTTTATTGTTGGGCATGAAAGAGTATGAAAAAATATGAAAAGACATGTAAGTATCACAGATCAATGAAGGTAGCTTGCTCAAAGAACTCAAGATGATGGTTGTTGGATAGGTAAAGTTGGAAGATCTCCCTACAGATTCTGAAAAAAAAATGACAAAGCAAGGAAGGATTGATTAATTTCTGACAGTCAAGTGTTGTAACTAGTACAGGAAGAGATGGTTGAGTCATAAAGGATAACGGTTTCTAGATGTAGTTAAATAAAACAAGGAGTTTTGTGAGTAGAGAGTTCAGTTTTGTTTAATGAAGTGATTACTTTCCAAAGAGGGCACTTTTCTAGAGAGAAGAGAAGGACAACTTTGTGGGACAAGGGGATGACATAACTGATGTCAACATTCTGTCAGGGCGAAAGCTGGAAGTTTTGGGCCCATGTGGAGTGAGCTGAAGATTACCAGCACTCTGAAGGGTGAACTGCAGCAGTAGTATTGTTTAACGGGACCCTTGTTTTGTTTAACGGGATTCTCTTCTCCTGGCCGGAGGATTTAATATCCTACATTTTTCTCTCGTTTTCTCTCCCTTAAAGTAATTAGAGAAAGAAAAGGAAAGAACTGGTCTCAGAGAACTGTTTTGATTTCTTTCCCTTCAACACATGCAGGTCTTTTTCAGCCAAGATCTTTTAGATGCTGTGAGACGCATTTGCTGAGCCAACATGTGTGATTAATTTTATATTCCTCTTCCTTCTGCCATGGAAGTGATAAATCAGGAACTGGGTAAATTTCAGAGTAGCTAACAGGATAGGTAGGCTCTTTTTAGTCCATGCTACGGGTGAATGTTGAAAATAGTAGAGCTGAACTAAAACTAAGTCATTTAGAGGAGGCTAGGTTATCTAAACTAAATCCCATCATTAACTTACAAAGTCCCATAGCTGCCTAAAAGCTAAGCTAGCTGTTACAGCTCAGAGTAGCTGCCTTTCATTCTCCACTGACACTGAGCAGCAGGAGAGGACCTCCAGAGGTCCCTTCGAACATAAATTAATCAGTGATTCTATAAAGGGAGCTTAGACAAGTTTAGACCATATGCCAAATTTTATGTTGACTAAAGTTGAGTGAGATGAATCCTCCCTGACAGACTGCAGCAAGGCCTGTTTCATGCTTCTTTTTGGGTGAGGCGTGGGTTGCAGGCTTTTGTAGACCAGAGACTGAAAGGAATCTTATGATTTGTCAAAGGCTCAACAGCAATGTCACCCAGTCGCTGCCTGTCAGCTTCCTGTTATAGCCACTGGACATGCCTGCTGCACATTAGTCACACAATAGTCAAGATTTCCCCATTCTTTTATGAAAAGAGTGCCATTAGACTCATTAGACTGTTGTCTTGCAAAGGCCTGTTTACATTATTGCATAGTGTGCACACATGAATATTTCTTTTCATGTATTTCTTTGAGAAGTTGAGATGCGTTTTTCAAATTCCTATGTGTGACATCTTTGGGTCGTTTGATGTTTGCTGAAATGTAGTAAGAAGTGCTCACAAAGCAAATTTCCAGCAAACGTATCACAAAGGGCTGCAAAGCAATTGCTCTAGGATAAAGTAACTATTTGTGTAAATTATCCATATTTAACAGCTATAAGACATATAGAAATGGGTTATTTGTACTGAGTTACCATAATCTGCCATATTAATTTTTTTTTTTTTGGAAGAAATACAGTTAATTGTGATCCACTGATTGTCTTTGTTCCACGCAAAGAAATTTAATTACATTTGGAAAATGTAATTAATAATAATTACATTATTACAACTGCACAACATTAATTACAATACAATGAAAAGAAGTCTAGTTCCATTTGGAATGTGTAGAAGCAATCTTAGGAAGTTCATAGGACCTCTAAGAAAGGTAAGGGAGTGAGAGACAGGTCAGAAACCTACTTCACAAGCTGGAAAACTCACCCTCGTGTTGGCAACTAGCCACATGAAAAGTATGGAAGCTAAAGTTTCTGGAATTTTCAACAGCTTGTTTGGTGGCCTGTGGTCAAAGGTTCCCAGGTTCTCAGAACCCCTTCCTGGGAAGCTGGGGCAGATGCCAACTGCCTGGAGTTTCAGGACTTCCAGTGCTGCTGAAATGCCATGGAGCACCTTCAATTTCCATAACCAAATCTGTGGGAGGTGTAGGTTGCTCACAGCGTTATGTTCCTTTAGGCTTGTTGTGCTGAAACCTACATCAAGCCTACAGGTAAGGTTTCTTTCATCCAAAAACAGATCTGCTGCTGCTGACATCTCATGATCACCCATTTTTTTTTTTTTTGCATACCAGAATGTTTTTCAAAAAAAACCCGTAACTGCATTTCTACTGATAGAGACACTTGCACAAAAAGTGCTCCTGAGATCACTGACATGTTTCACGTAACACTGTTTACCACTGCTTAAGGGAGACTGTAAAAGTCCTGTCAAAACCGTAATGAATACAGCACACAAGCACTCAGTTACTGATGTAACTACTCCTCCTGCAATTCCATACATCAGAGGAGCAATGAGAAATATATTTTAAAATAGTAACTTTACCCAATGATCCTACAGTCTGAAATATAGTTACAAATCTTAGCATCAGAGACTGTAGCCTCACTGCAGAATGGGGATTTTCTGAAGGATCCACACAGAAATCGCAGCAGATGAGGATAAGACTGAGGCAGGACTGGATTTTTACAAGCAGTACAAATTACATTTCTATCACACCAAAATTATACCAACATATTCACACTTATGGATTGTCTGAACTAACTAACACACACTATGCATTACTGGAACATCACTGGTGATTTTATGTGGGGACAAACATAAAGCTCAAACACTGACAAATTAATTGTCTCTTTTTGATAAAGACACTGCAATGCCGTGGCCACATTTCCATTATTTCCATGAATTTCCATCACTGGACACACTCCTTCTCTAGCCTTAGCATGAACTACTCTTCAATAACGTAGCCTGGCTCCCCAAGAGTCTGCTTCTGTGGATGAGAGAAGGTAGAAAAAAGTATTGGAGTTGGTATTTTTTGATTTTTGAGACATGATTTACTCTTGTTTGAGTATTTGTTGTCCTTTCCAAAGACATCATGTGGAAACAAACAAGCTTCTATAAATTGAACTAAAATGTTAAAGACCAAAAGTCATAATTCTTGAAGGTACTTGTCCAGTCCAACAATAAATACAGTGAGATTTGTTCAAATAAAAATGGTCTAGTTTTAATGAACAATCGTTTTAAACTATGTGAATAGAAAGGAGCATCAGTGCATCTTAAATGTAATAGCTTTAAAGCAGATGGCCACCCACTGCTCATTTATATATGTATAGGATTATGTATAGGTATATGGATGTATAGGTATAGGATTAATTTGCAGCATGCTTAAAGCTGAGTTTACAAATGGCAAGCAGGTAGCAAGTAGAACAAAACAGAACAGACTGGTGAATATATTACCATGTCAAAAACTGAGATCAAAATAATGTTTTGTTTTATCTTCAACATACGACTTTGTATATGCTGCCCATTATCAAATATGTCTATCATCTCATGTACCCTTGTGTGTACCTACAAGCATACATATATATACAGATAACCATATATCTGTCTACACATACTCAATCTGGAAAATGAACAACTGAATAAGCAAGGTGAAAGTTTTAAGGAAAATGTAATTTTACAATCCCATATTTATCTTGAACCATGATGTGAGTGCCCTGAAGATAAAGATCTAAATAATATAGTTGAAAATTATATTTTCCATGTGAGCTAAAAACATACTGTGGGAGCCAGCACCGTTACTTCTGTGTATATACCTACATATTTCTCTGTATCACTACCTCTATCTATACACTGGAGTAGAGAAATATTAGCTAACAATAGATGCATCTAATTGAAATGTGTATGAATGGTATGTACTATGCACTATCATTTCTTTCTGCAACTAATTTAGAATTCAACAGAATAATATGAAGTCTTTTACTACTTAATTAAACTTTTGTAATGCCTGTTTTACCAAGATGAATAAAATGCATAAATTGTATGAGGTGACATCTAATGCACACAAAAAAGAGAAATGTAAAAAATCAGAACAGTGGGTACATTAAACTGATTCTTAATAATTGAAACCAATTTAATCATTTGAGATTATTTTATTCTAGCTGACGTAATACTGTAGCAGTTTTATTCTAATTATAACCTGTTTCATTTTACTCTGCCTTTCTAGTTAATTATTACAGTCAATTTGTAAAATGACATGGTTCCACATTTGCATAGGTCACTATTAAATAAATGAATAGCTGAAATTACTCTAGCATTGAAGTGTCAACTTTGGTAGAAGTCAAGAGGACTTCAAATGTTCTTCTAACACCCCTTAATGTGTTAATGACCACTATTAAACTGCAATTAAAAGGCCAGAGAAAAAATGCACGAAACAGTTAATAGAAAAATAGCAGAGACACAATTAAAACACTTCTTTTTTTGACTGATAGAAAATAAAGTGATATGCTGAAAGAAGTATAGTATGAATCTATGCCTAACACATGACAGAACTGACAGTTTAATGATAACAAATCATAGGCTGCCTTTTTTTGGAGCATTACACGTCAGCTTGACATTAACATCAGTAGTAAACAAGACAATGTAATGATTTTACCTTGTATTTAAATTGCTACTTATTATGGTACTAAATAATAGCTTTAAATAACTTGGTGTCCAGGCTAGTGATGTACTGTGTTTGTATGAGACAGTACTGAAAGATATGTTTAAGTTTTTTGTCATCCTAAATAAAGGATATATGTATGTCTTAGCTGTGCAGTCTACCACGTTTGCATCTGAAACCTTTCCTGAATCCATAACACTGTCATTAGGTTTGTTTGCTCATGAGAGGAAAGAGTAGTGATGATCTAGTCCTAACTCAAAGCAGATAGGATTTTTAGGTATCGAGTGGTGTCTGTATAACTCCTAGGCAGCAGCTCAATTAATCAGAGCTATGCCAGAGCTATCATATTAAACACTGTTACTTCAAAAGCATACTTTACTGTATGAACTGAGTAGTATGAGGATGATACGAGTGATTCTAAAAACTAAATTATGTTCAACATGAAAATCAACATTATGTCTGAAAATTTAAATACATACGTCAGAAAATTCAAAGTTACAGTTCCCACAGGAATTAAAATTTGACCTTCATGTACATAGGTAGTATTTCCTATTACCTCTACATTTTAATCATTCATATAATCTACATCTCTACAATCTAGATGAGTTATGTTTGCCATTGGAAATACTAATTCTTCATTTCCTGATTATTATTTGTGTGTGTGTGTATGTTCATCCATAAAGTTAAATTAGCTTTATGGGTTAAATCCTGTTCTGAGTTACACCATGTAAAACCAGGCTATAGTTAGTGATTCAGTGGATTTAAGTAATTCAATTTATATAAACAAACTTATTTTAGATTTCTTATGTTAACTAGAAAAGTATTACTGCTCTTCCTAAAACTCCATCTGTGATATTGCTTAGTCCATTGTAAACAGCCATTTACTTCTTTGAACAATAGACTAAATCAACATTGATCTTTCTTACCATTGTCTTTTCACTTATGCAACATGAGCAAAAACGAAGATCTGCACGTTATTTTCTTATGCTTACTGTGTACAGATAATATGCCTATTTTAATGCATTCTTCTATAAATCATATAAAAGAAATGGTCTTCCATTTTTTCTTATGTTTATTTTATTAAGTATGTAATGTCAGAAAGCCACACAAATTTGGAGAAAGATTTAAACACCATGTTGCACATTCCTGTATGAGGACCAGGTTTTAAAGGATATTTAAGCATTTAAAAATGTAGATAGGTTCCCAGTGGGATTTTCAAAGTTAGATTATTTTGAAAATCCTGCTAGGCACTGAATGTATTTCTTTGAAGTATTCATTACATGTTATACTGGGTTTATGGGGCAAGATTTTGGTAGTGGGAGGGCTACAGGGGTGGCTTCTGTGAAAAGCTGCTAGAAGCTTCCCTCATGCGCAATAGAGTCAATGGCAGTTGGCTCCAATATACTGGCCAAGGCCAAGCCAGTGATGGTGGTAATGCCTCTGGGATAACAGAGTTAAGAAGGTGGGAAAAAACCTGCTGCAGAAACAGAAGTGGAGAGAGGAGTGAGAAGCTGTGAGAGCAGCAGCTCTGCAGCCCCCAGGCCAGCGCAGCAGGAGGGGCAGGAGCAGCTCCAGGCGCCGGAGCAGAGGTTCCCCGCAGCCCCTGGTGAAGACCACGGCGAGGCCGGCTGTGCCCCTGCACCCACAGAGGCCCACGGGGGAGCAGAGACCCACCTGCAGCCCGAGGAGGATCCCACGGTGGAGCAGTTTGCTGGCAGGACTTGTGACCCTGGGAGGGACCCAGGCTGGAGCCATCTGTGCCTGAAGGACTGTGGATAAAACCCCCGCGAGAGAAGGTCATGAAGGACAGAAGCTCCAGGCGCCGGAGCAGAGGTTCCCCGCAGCCCCTGGTGAAGACCACGGCGAGGCCGGCTGTGCCCCTGCACCCACAGAGGCCCACGGGGGAGCAGAGACCCACCTGCAGCCCGAGGAGGATCCCACGGTGGAGCAGTTTGCTGGCAGGACTTGTGACCCTGGGAGGGACCCAGGCTGGAGCCATCTGTGCCTGAAAGACTGTGGATAGAACCCACGCTAGAGTAGTTCATGAAGAACTGTAGTTCATGGGAAGGACTCATGTCGGAGCGGTTTATGATGGAGGACTGTCTCATGTGGGAGGAACCCCACACTGGTGCAGGGGAGGAGTTTGAGGAGCCCTCCCACTGCAGAGGAAGGAGCAACAGAGACAACTTGTGATGAATTGACCACAATCCCCATTCCCCATCCACCTGTGCTGTTGGCAGGGAGGAGGTAGAGAAATCGGGGGCAAAATTGTGCCCGGGAACAAGGGAGAGGTGGGGGGAAGGTGTTTTAAGATTTTATTTCCCATTACCCTACTCTGATTTAATTGGTAATAAATTAAACTAATTTCCTCAACTCAAGTTTGGTTTGCCTGTGATGGTAATTGCTGAGTGACATCTCCCTGTCCTTATCTCAACCCATGAACCTTTCATTATATTTTCTCTCCCCTGCCCAGCTGAGGAGGGATGTGATAGAGCAGCTTTGGTGGGCACCTGGTGCCCAATCAGGGTCAACCCACTAGATGTGTAAGTTCATACATTGGAGAAAAAATGCATACAAACAATGAAATAACTGGAATAGATTCAACCATATCCATTTCATGTGCACCACAGATTTTCATGTGCTTAAATCTGTTTGTGTCCAGATCAATGCAACTTCTTTTGCTCTTAGAAATGGGAGATGGTAGTTATATTGTGCAGCTGCAGCACTAAACTGTCCATTATTCATAACTTCTCTGTTTTATAATCTTATTTCTTTAAAGCATTCAAGGTTCTAGTCCTGCTGAGGACTAAACCCCAGCTGAACGTGAATGGGAAAAAGTTAAAAAGAAGGAAAAAAAAAAAAAAAAGAAGAGAGAGAAAGATATTTTATCATATTTGCATAGTTCAAAAATTGCTAAAATACATATTTTCCCAGACTTTTTGTATTACAGCAACTTGTCTTTTACAATTGCAAAGGATAAGGATAAGTGGTACACTTTCTTGGAGAATATTTTTGTGCAGATACTTTGGCTGGGAACTCAGGTTCACCAGAAATGTATATGTAAATAACATCCATGTTATATCACTTCTGTAGGTTCAATACCTTATCTATTCTTGCTTGCCTCCTCTATGGTTTTTCCCTTTTCAATGGTCCTTAGCACCTGTCAGTATGAAGGAGAGCCCAAGAGACTCTGTGCCAGTTCTTGTTCCCTGTCTGTCCAAACATGAACCAGTTTACAGCTGGGCTGATGCAGACAGGCTGAGGGGCACAAGTACTGCCCTCAGGGTCCCTTACATGAACCTGTTCCCTGGTCCTGGCCGTCAGAAAAGTGCTCAGCCTGCAAAGTCTCACTGCAGAGGTCCAGGTACGGCAGCAGAGCCTCGTACATACAACATCAGCTAAAACTTCCACGTGCACCCGATTGCCCAAACAACACTATTTACCACGGCTGGCCAGACCAGGGCAAGAAGAAGCAAGTGTATGTTAAAACACAGAAGAGTCAGATGGAATGATAAGCCTAGGTGAAGGAAGAATTGAATATATCATCAGGAGATCTACAACAAAAATATAGTGGTATTTGTGAAGCAGAAGGAAGTATAAACATAATTTAGACTTTCTGTAGGGAATAACATGAACTAAAGCACAGAAATGGTTACACAGAGGAGTAATTCCAGAAAGAGGAGAAGATTAAATGGTACCAAGTTTAGGTTTATCTTTACAATTATACTCAAACCCACAGTGACGGTAGTTAGTTAATACACTGTAGTTAGCTTGTGATATTTGTAAGTATTTTTAAACTGATCTTTTTAAAACATCAATTTGGAAATGCTACAAACCAGTGCTAGTAAGAACGTAGAAGTGACAATTCAGTGAGAGAAAATAAGTTTTCTACGTTTGGGGGAAAAAAATCTGGACCTATAAACAAATCTAACATGCCTGGATCTTGTCAGTTTGCTTTTAGTTTTCTAAAGTGTTTTGCAAAAAACAAAACAAAACAACAAAAAAACCACCCCAACTAGTAATTCCTTTGGAAAATATTTAGGATGACTTTCATGGTCATACTGTAAAAGTGGAACTAGATGAGGAACTGAAGATACATATATATATATGTATATGTATATTTAACCGTAAAGTTGAGAAAAATGTAGATCTATTTAAAGTAGGGATGACAGTTGTTGAACATTATGATGTATCATCTTGACATGAACTGAATGAGGTAGATTAGTGACTGACACTAGCAATGTCAGAATTTACATTGCAGCACAACCAAACTCTGTGGAAATATACTATTAGCACTCGGAATAAGCAGTGATGAGTAATGAGATAAAAATTGACAGTGTCAATAGTCATAAGCCTTCACAGTCAAGAATAATGAACTGTACTATGTATATATATATTAATATATGTGTATATTTCTGTCTGAAATATATCTATAGCAACTTTAATTACACTAAGTTTTGTGAAGCAACAATCCAAGAATCTCAGTGAGGCCTACTTAAAGTCTATAGAGTGTGATTTACTCTATATGTATCTTCACCTCTGCACATGGTGTAGGCATGCAGATGACACTACTGCTCATCCTACTTCACTTGCCAGAAACTGGTCTAACACGTACACAGCTGTACGCAGATAAGGGAAATACTCTGTTAGTAGGACTGCTTTTCTAAGTACTGTTTTGCTTGTTTAGAGTCAGACTAATAGTATGTTTTACAGGCACAGTGGAAAGCAGATACATACCCACCGTAGCATATTGTACCACAACAATTAAAGAGTATCATGATCTAGTGGTTAGTCCAGTTCAATATAATTTGTTTCCATCCTTGATTGCCTGAGATATATTGGGCAAGTGACTCCAGGAACCAGGCCCAAAGTCCCCATCACTTTGGCTGTGCTAGTAGCACTGCAGAATATCCTGCCTCTGGCAGGAGCCGGGACTGCGGACATCTGGCTTTGTTGGGAAGCACCTCAGGTGTTGAAGGTTCATCCAACAGCTGCGTATCCAGGTCAGCCCTCACAGTCAGAAGGATACAGGGCCCTGAACCAAACACAGAGAAAGTAGCTGCATCCCATTGGTGACCATATTACATGCTAGATGGTACCGAGTGAGAAGAAATTTGTTTCACGTTCCCTTTGCTACAGAGAAACCCGTTATTAATAGGATATGCAGGTTAAACCACCTTTTCCTCAGCTTCTCTCTGTAGAGGCCCCTGTCAAAGTAAATAACTTTGAAAATTTCAGTTTAAAGTTGTTATTTCAATGCCAACTCTGGATAGCCACTGAAATGTTATAAAGATGGGAAGAATATCAATGCCTTGGTGGATAGATGATTATTAGCTTTTGTCCTTTCACTCTAACAATATTTGTATCATCTTGACATGAGGTGCATGGAACAGATCAGTGGCATCCACTAGCATGTCAGAAATAATGCTAGATTGTATCAAGAAATTTAGTAATGCGTTTTGCAGTCTACTACCATAAATACGGAGAGATTCTAACTTTGCGTGAAGCTGTGCTTTCGTCTTCAGTAGCCTGGATCAGAAGCCTGAGTAGGTCCTTCTGGTCCACCCAAGGCTACCAGAGCAACTGTTACAGTGCCCCAGGCAGATGCTAGGCAGGACAGATCTTTAAATATTAATGCCTCCCTATTTATTGAAAAAACATCTTACGCAAGTTTTGTGCCATCTGAAGTTAGTAATTAAAACAGGAATATGGTGGTGTTTCATTGCTGTGGAAGGTAGGGAGACAAAACCTTTAAGAAGATGGAAGTTGTCAGAAAAGACAAAAACAAATATAGTGAAATATCAAAGACTAATTGAACTTTGCATATGGAAGGAGAGCCTGGAAACAAAATAATGGGCATCTGCATGTTGTATCTGCTATGATTTTATTTCGTTTTCCTTCTTTTTGTTGCTCTATAAAACAAAGTTTCCAGAATGATTTATGTGTCAGGTTTATATTTCCAGTTTTTCTAATGGAGCAATTTTATTTTAAAAGGTAAAATATATTTTTTAACCTACCAGTGACATCATTCTCCACATTGGATCAATTATCTATGCACTGAATAAAATTTAATTGAACCCTTTTAAATCTGTGCAGCTGTTTTGCAGTGAAGTAGGCAGGTGGATTATCTCATTAGTATTAATCTAAATGTTCTGTGGTCTCTGCACATTTTAATGTGTGTGGTGTATATATTTGGTAATAGTTCTTAAGTTGTTAAAAATAAGATAAGCGGTACAAGAAAACTTTGATAATTTATGTAATATTTGGTTCTTAAATGGGATGAATTAAGGGTATTAAAATGATGAGTGATTCCACAAAACCTATTCCAGCAGACAGAGTGAATGAAAGTATTAATTTGGAAACTTCTGACCTATTTTAATTTTATTTTAGGAGTACTCTGTTTTATGAATTGATGTTACTATCAGGATTTTAACTGGTTTTCCTTCCAATTAGCTTAGCTAACGTAAATCCTTTTGTAAGGTTTACCAGCATCAAACATTTCTACCTCATCTTCTAGGAATCTATTTTCAAAAGATATTATTTGTTCCTAGGACCAAATTCTGACAGCGCTTACACAGGTGATTAAGGCATAGAGCTGAAAAAAATGGAAGAGAAAAAGCTTGGTTTTGAGAAAAAGAAGAAAAAGAGCAACAAGGTAGAGTGAAGAAGTCAAAAGCAAAAAGCACATGGACAACAAAAGACACAAACTAGGAGTTACTCACAAGTTAACTGTGAGAAGGAAGGGAAACCCTATGGACACTGACTGATCAGTAAAGTTTTACTTTACTTCATAGGAAAATTTAGATGTTCGACATGTTACACATACACAGCTCATCAAATTCCTAGGAGATGTAGTAGAGCAACTACATAGATTAACAGCACCAAAGTAACTCCTTGGCCTGAAATATCTTCCGTCAAACCTCGTATTTCGGAACATGTGAAGTGCTGCTTTGGGGTATGTTGTCTCTGCAGCTAAATGAGTTGATTCAGGTATAAGGAGCAGTGGTCACATGGAAATGCAGCAGTATCTACTCTGAGCAGCCGAGGAAATCAGCCCGCGTGGATTGCCATAGTGTTAACCTGCTTCCACGTGCTGAGACACCTTGCTTGGCACGGCACAGCAGCGTTCACTGGAAGCTTTCACAGACTCACATTTCTTACAGTATAGTGGGATATTTCAAATGAGCTCATTTAAAAATTATGTTATGTATTGTCTCCGTTTTCCACTTTGATCCGTACCAGAAGCTTGCAGAGTTAAAATAGTATTTTGTTGCCTTTCTTCTTGCTTTCCTTCCCTAAGGCTTGAGCTAGAAAAGCAGATTTTCAAGCTCAGCACAATCTCTGTGTCTCAGTGGAGGACAGGTAGCACACCCCAACAGTACAGAAGTTATAAGCTGTCTTGGCATCTAAAAATAACATGGGAACAAATGCCCATAAATATACATCCAAGGAAAACAGTGTTAGAAATACATACTGTTCTCATAGGGCATTTAGCAACAACAATCAGAAATTCATAGAATCATAGAATCATAGAATAATATGGGCTGGAAGGGACCTCTAAAGCCCATTTAGTCCAACCCCCCTGCCACGAGCAGGGCCATCTGCAACTAGACAATGTTGCCCAGAGCAGAGCCACAGCCAACCTGGCCTTGAATGTATCCATGGATGGGTCTTCTACCACCTCTCTGGGCAACCTGTTCCAGTGCTTTACCACCTGCATTGTAAAGAATTTCTTCCTTATATCTAGTCTTTATCTCCCCTCTTTCAGTTTAAAATCTTTCCCCTTTGTCCCATCACTACAGGGCCTGCTAAAAAGTTTTTCCCCATCTTTCTTATAGGCCCCCTTTAAGTACTGAAAGGCCACAATTAGATCTCCCCGCAGCCTTCTCTTCTCCAGGCTGAACAGTCCCAACTTTCTCAGCCCATCCTCATAGTGGAGGTGCTCCAGCCCTCGGATCATTTCTGTGTCTCTCCTCTGGACCTGCTCCAACAGATTCATGTCTCTCCTGTGCTGAGGGATCCAGAGCAAAACACAGTACTGCAGATGAGGTCTCACCAGAGCAGAGTAGAGGGGCAAGTTCTCAGTAGAAGAACTGAAGATGTCTGAAATCACAAAAAAGGAACACTTTCCTGTGTCTTCAAAAGCCTTTTTTTTCTTTTGCTGTAGTGCTGAAATCTTGTATTGCTTTGGAGAGCTCGGGCATCACTTCATTTGGGCCACAGAGCATGGACAACCCAACCGAGGAGAATCCTCAGTGGCATGTTTTAAACAATTGTTAAACATGTTTGGGAACCTAATAGTAAAAAAATGTTACAGTTAAATGTTATATTCAGTGTCCTGATCCATCCTTTAAATCTCATTCCAATCTTAGAAAGATTAAGCAACAGATGCATAACATGTAAGAAGTGTAAAGGAGTGCTTGGGAGGGGGATATGAGGAAAATACGTAAAGGAATGCCCAGTTGCCAACAAGCATTGCTGCTCCATTTTATGTATCTCCCAACAGCTGACTGCAGAAGCTACTTCAGCTCCAGCTCTGTTGTACGGCCTGGGGGATTAGTGAAAGAGACCACCCTGGAGGTTGTTAAATAGAAAAAATAGTGTGCCTGCCAGCTGGGGGCCAATTGATTGCTGCTGGTGTGTGCAAGGCAACGAGGAGGGGGAGGTGGAGAGGTGATGGGATTTGCTCCTGAACAGTTGGTTTTGCGAAGGACTCTGAGTGCCTCAAAGCTGTTGAGGCCCTTGCAATTGTCCTATAGTTTCTCCCCAAGTGGCTGCTAGATTTTCTTGCTAGAAAAATTTATGGATGTAACCTAGTCCTGAAGGAAATGTCATTAATAGCAATGAAAAGGTTAGAGGCTTGCTCCTGCCTGGTACTGAGCACCTTTACAACCCACTGCATTCAAGCTGCATATAGGATCAAACCCTATAAGAACTACAAGGGCTATAAGGTCCTTCCCCTTATGCGAGAAGGACTTGCAACAAGAGATGGGGGTTCTCATTAAGTATGGTAAAATGGTGCATAGCACTATTTTATTGCAGGAAAACAAGATTCTTTGTAGATGATTTGTGGAAATCATCTCTCTTTCTTAAGGCCCTGAGGGCTTTCAGTAGATATAGCAGTGTGTTTTTCAGTCTTTCTAATTTACAGTTTTGTTTACAAATCCTAAATTAAATCTCTACATGCAAATGAAATGGCTTAGTTGTTCCTGCAGGCAGAGGCTAGCAAGTGGGGTCTGTCTTACCCTATGTGTAAACATGAATAAAAAATGTGTGCATATTTAGCTAAATGTGGGGCATTTATGTAAATCTGGGGCATTTAGCTGGAGTGATAAATCGATATCTATTGTTTGATTATATTCACCTCTTTTTTATACTTCTGCTAAGATTATCAGCCCAACCAGGGAACTTGAGATACCTAAACATTAATTTTCCATGATGCTGAAATGGGATACATTATTTTTGCTCTGTTTTCTGGCTTTTGGTTTCTAATCCATGACAGAGTTACCGATTTTACCAATGACTGCTTATTTTTGTTAATATCCTTTTGAGGAAGGTTTTGTCAGAGACATTTTGACTGTCCTGTTAAGGCAGCCCTGCCATCTCTCCTTTACCCAGATGATCAAGTAGTTCTAGAACATGTTTCCTTTTTTTAGCCAAATGTCTGACTGTTTTGCCTCATCACAGACTGCTCATCAAGATCTCATACATTGGGTACTGGGATAATTTTGGCAGCTTATTGGTGGTTTGGGGGGAAAGAAGTGCTGCAAGGAAAGTTTACTCTACTACCATAAGCTTGAGATGAATCATTGCTGTTGCTTTGTGTTTGTGTCAACCTATTGCAAACAGACGCGCTCAGAGATGGACAGTGCTTGTTGCAGATAGAAATGATAGAAAAAATAATTTTGAATTCCTACTGTCTTCAAAATTTCAAAGAGGTCAAGACTGGGAATAAGCACCAAGTTTTCCTTACTGCAGGGTAAATGTGTGAGCCAAGTCTTTGGTCTCCGTTTCATTGCACAGAGGCAAAAGAATCTCCCAGTATTTCCAGACAGTCTTAGAAATTGTTAAACCACGTCACAGAGAACTCTTCTTACCTGAATCTCTGTGTTTAGGTGCAGAACAAGAATATTCCACTGCAGCAGTTTACCTGTTACTGAACACGAGGTCCGATAGAAGTTGTGAGCCACAGAATTACTTCGGTGCTGTTAACCTTCCCCATTGTTTGTACCAAGTTCTCAAAAATACACTGAGATTCTGAAATTCCCTGTTCAGAAAAAGACCCTACCACAATGGCCGTTGTAGTAAGACAGTCTGATAGCAACTTAATTTCTCTGTTTCTATAGTATTTGTACTGGCTGGATGATTTTTAGACTTATGAGATTTGCTACTTTCACATCTGTTGGACAAGACATTATCCAGTGACTTACATTAATAAGAGCAATTGATGCCTGAGATGTTTTAGTCCCAGTCCTGTCACTCTTTTACCTTTTAGTACCCTGCCAAGGCAGCATTGACTTCCTTAGCTGGAGGGTGAGGTCAACCATTTCTGTATCAGACTGCTCCCCAAAGCCCTTCTCTCCCTCTCGTCCCTCTAGACCACCTGCCTTGTTCCCCTAGTTAAGCAGCCCCGGCTGTTGGTTCTGAGTTTGTCCTTGTAGGCCAGAAGCTGTGTCTTACTTTTGTGCATCCTTTGGCCATTTGCACGTTCTTCATCATCTGTAGCTGGTGAGGTTTATGTTGTATCCACACATCAAGGATACACAGAAATGTCTTACATGGTTGAAACGGTTCCCAGTAACATGGAAAAGGAATTGGTATAATTATGATACTGATTAATTTGATACTACTGTAAGTAGGAAGATCAGTAACGATAAGTGTTTTCTACATTACTGCAGAAAAATAACAACATCTTATAGTGAAATCCAGTGATATCTAGACATGGTATTGGTCTTTTAGAGCTATCCAATTCTAAAAAATATATAGTCTTTATTGTTGTAGAAGAAAAGGCAATTTTATCAAACACAAAGAACTGTTTGAGGATGGTGAAATGGCTATAGGTTGCCAAAATTTGCAGCTGGACATGACATTCTGGAAAGATATCTGCAGGGAATTAAATAATCACAGTTCCCTACAGTCCACCAGCCATCTGATTTTAGTTTCTTTGCATTTGTACACATGTTTTTGTTTATTATGTAATGAAAATTTGACACATG
This sequence comes from Podiceps cristatus, assembly GCA_000699545.1. Taxonomy (NCBI): domain Eukaryota; kingdom Metazoa; phylum Chordata; class Aves; order Podicipediformes; family Podicipedidae; genus Podiceps; species Podiceps cristatus. The sequence continues at coordinate 23,591 of KL263733.1, forward strand.
TAAACATACTAAGTTAAGTGGGATTTGAAGGTGGGCTTTAGCTGGGGAAATCCCATAAAAACGTCAACTCATTTTTTTCTTTCAGGCCAGAGGGTTTTAGAGAGATCAACTTTCTATGTGGCAGCTGGGCTCCCTGTGGTGCTGTATTTTATTTTATATTTTATAGCATGTAGCTTCTAGATTTAAAAACAAAACACACTATTCACTTCCTGAACAGACCTGCAACTGAATTCAAAAAAAAATATTTGCAATACACATAAATTGGGAAGGAAGGTAGCACAATATGTAAGATGCCTTTTATTCTCCAAAGACCAAAGGAGTACACGCACAAATACAACTCAGCATGGGTGAGATAAAGAAAAGTTTCTTTTGCCTGTGTCCCACCAAGGAACTTATCCCTCTTCTCTGAGGAGCTGCTCAGTGATCGGTGTGTTCACCACCATCTAGATTCCTACACCCCGGTCTATCTATGCCAACTCTACAGAAGCTTCATCGTACAGGGAAGGTTGGTCTCCACATCTTACGCAGCCACTCAGGCTGTGTCCCTCTGCCTGCCCATCCTATCCAGGCTCCCAGTCTGCTTACCTTGCTACTTCTGTGTTGGTTCAAAACCTTACTTCTGGTCTTCAGTCATCACTGGCTGAGACCAGCTTACCATGTCTGCCTCCATGACCCACCCTATGTACTTTCAGATTTCTAGGGCTCTGCAGATTACACATACTGGCTTAAAATACATGAGAGGCGGAACAGGCTTGAGAAGGTTTGACTGAAATAAAAATACGTGGAGATTCAAACTGTAATATCTGACAGTCTTCACAGCAACATGGATAACTCTTGCCATTACCTAAGTATATATCCATAACTGACACTTTGATGATTCAAAGAAAATGTTTTCTAAGGAAATCCTCTTTTAACAAAGAAAATTCAGTGAAATCTACTAGAGAACTTGAACTATATTTGTTTAATTTGCTTATATACACCAACCATTGGAATGAAGATGAAATCAGGAAGTCAGAGGACTTCCAAAGTGGAAATTCTTTTGGGGAAGAGATGGTGATGGCAACCTTTAGCACTATCAGAAGCAACTTCAAGAGTTGCCCTTCAAATGGGAGTGACTGATCAAACAGGCATTCGAGGCAGCCTGGATTTCCTCTTAGCCAGTTCATCATCTTCCAGTGGACTTCTTTGAAGCCCTTTCTACAGACTGAAGTTTCTTTTCCCTTTCCCCTCCATTCCCAATGGAAAACTCAGAGGGAACGTACATCCCTTGATTGAACCCCTATTCCACGTGCCATGCTGACCCAGGTGCATGTAATCCACACATCTCCATCTTCACTGCATTGTGCTTCTAAATTTGAATCCTGAATGGGTCACATAAAGTGAAACAGTTTGGAGATTTATTGTAATCGCATGCTGACATTTTCCCACATCACTAGCCTACCACATGATTTAGCAGGATTGTCAGCTCCTGCTTGAAGGAGGGTCAGGGCAGAAATAGCAAGGGTGTTGTAAGATGGCATGGAGGCCTTCTGACAGCGCAGCGTGGGAAGCTTGTGCGTTATTTGCTTCAGTCCCATCTTTTTAAAAAGCTCCTGAGGCTGTCATTTTGATATTAGCAAAAAAGTAATTTACACTTTAAAAGACACCCAAACCCATAAATCTTGAAAGGCATTTCTGTTTTGAGCCTGAAAAAGAAAAAGTTTTAGGCCTAGTTCAAAAAATGTTTGTTCGGCGAGTCTCCAATTTTAAAGTGGAAAAGTAAAAATTATGTTTTCTGGCAAAAATATGCTTTTTACTTTTCATGAACCCCTTTTTTTTTTTTTTTTATGTCTCCATTCATAAAACCAAAGCTACATTGCACTTAAGAAGCCAGAATATTTTGCTAAAATATATAGAGACATTTACTGTAATCCCCTTGCTTTCTTTCCTTATGTCTCTTCATCTCTCACTTACATTCTCCTTCTTTCTCACTCTGTATATCTTCTTGTTACAAAACTGTGCATGTGACATGAAGCTTCTCCTCCGCTGCCAAGAAAGTGAGACTAAAGGTAATAGGTGCCTTTTTCATAAAAATGAATCCAGTGTTATCTCATATAGTTTGCTCCTCTAGTCCTAAGTACCAAAACAAACCAGGGACAGCCAGAGACTGAGAGGAGAGAACCGAGTATGAATTAATTTGATAAGACTGTGTTAGCTTTGGACTTCCAATTTAAAAAAAAAAAAAAAAAATTTGGTTGGTTTTCCTTTAGACACTGTGAAAATGTCAAGCGGATGGTTAATTTTGATTTTGATTTTGCATTTTGTTGTCACTCATTAATTTTCAGACAGTTTGAGAAGCTATGTTTACACTTTCCGGGATTTGTTAAGACACTTGCACTGGTATGGTGATGCAGCCACACTCTAAAGACAGTGGCACTCTCTTTCATGGTCTCACTGAAAAGGCTGTGGTAGGAAAGTAGCTGACTTGGTCTCTGATACAGATAACGGTGTGATAAAATCCACAAGGTAGTAATGCAGTATGTTACTGGTTTAAAAAGCAAAAATATGTGTATCCCCAAAAAAGCATTTATTTAATAACCAATAGCAGAGAAAGGAGGTGAAAACAATACATAGGGAAGATCATCCTAGTCAGTGGTTTTGGACAGAAGAGGTTTCATAATAGTTTGCCATACTCCTACCCAGTAACACCTTTTGTATATTCTTAGGCTGTGAGATAACTGTGCTCTTGCCAACATAATTTTCATTTTCCATTTTGAGCAGGTCACATAACCTTGTATCCAGCCTGGATATTTTTATAACATTTCTGTGCTCAGTAACAAATTCATATCCATACTTCCCAGCTGGAAAAATCTGTGCATTCTCTTTTCTAAACCATGGTGAAAAATGGCATTCAAACCACTTACTTTCCTTCTTGACTAGGGACACTTGGTCCAAAGTTTTGTCTTCATTCTCCTCCCTGCACCAGGAACCAGCAGATAAGTTATTTTGGGAAAGGTCACATTAACCCATTCTGAGTTATTTATGTTTGTCTGCAGAAGACTGGTTAGAAGGAAAACTACAAAACACCATCCCAGACTGGGGATCATCATCAGGCAGACCTCAAAGCAAAGTTAAACACCCAGGCAGACTGCATGAGGATGTTATTTTCAAAGAGGAAATTTAAGCTGATGATGACCCATTAAGGAAAAAAAAAAAAAATGAAGCCATAAGAGCAGGAAAAGATAGGGAAAATGACTTTTTTTTTTTTTTTTTTTTTCTGTTGTGGTACTAAGTATAACATACAGACTGCATGATCCCTCTGCCGTTACACTCTCAAGAGAAGAAGGGCTACTTAGTGCAACTAGTAGGACAGTTAAGGGATTCACTGATACAGGGGCTCGTCTAGCCAAGTAAAATGTTAATTTAAAAAACAACAGAAAAAAAACCCATATAATTTTATGATCATTAATAACAATTTCCTAACACTAACCTGATCTTGTGCATTGGGAAGCAGGCTGATGACTGCAGGGCCAAAGGAAATCATTCTCTCCTTTGCTTCGTTGGATGGATGCATTGTTATTATTTTATTCATCTTTCTTTAATCCCTCATTCCTCTACTACAGTCAGGACACAGAACTTGATGGACTAATGACATGATCCAATATGAAAAATCCTATATTGTCATGTAATTATAATTAATTTTTTATTTTGTTTTCCTTTCTTGCCTTCTAGGGTATTAGAATCTTCTTTTTTACTCTTAATTCTCTCAATTCTTTTTCAAACTGAACACTGTCCAAAACATTTCTCTCCTGTTTCCTTGTTACTCTGTTGTTATTCCCCTGCTTCGTTCTCCCTTTCAGTTATCCTATTCTTTCAGCCTCATTTTGCATTCTTTCTCTCTTCTGCTGGTCAGTGGGAAAGAG
>KL263733.1:38826-50391 GCA_000699545.1 Podiceps cristatus
GGAAGCAGAACAGGTAGAAACAGTGTGTGGTCCAGGAGAGCTGAATGATAAGAGCAGCGAAATGGTTGGATCCCCAGCACCCAAGCAAATTAATTAAGAACTTAAGAATTTCCTCATGTGCTCCTGTATCCATGATCTTGCAGATGAACTCCATTCCATTTTCACTCCTCTGGGTCACCTATTTATTCCCATGTCTTATCCTGATCTTTTTCAAAATTGTTAATGCCTCCCAATGTCATGAGTATATTTCATTAACAGAGAGCTGAAGATCAGATTTATGAGACGGTATGTTTATACTATCTCCTTTCCTCCCTTATGCAAGTACAGACACTGTAAAAAAAAATGTCAAGAAAAGGATAATAGTCAGTTACTGAAAGTTTAGAAGCCACCAAAGTGCTGTGAGAGTGAAACTCCAAAAGTGATCGCAGGATGTCTCAATACATATTTTTGGTCACTGTTGTTTTGCAAAGATCCATCCAAATTAGAAAAAACAGAAAAGGGTCAAAAGAAAGATCAAAGACAAGGAGGATCTCTGTTACAAATGGAGATTAAAAGAATTTGGCTGGCATAATTGGACAAAATGAAATTGAACAAGGATATAAATGCATGTTAGGAGCAGCTTTGAGAAGGAAAAAAAGAACTAAAAGTCAGCACAATACCTGGGTATAAAGATTTCAGGAACAAACCCAGACTCAAAAAGGAGAGGAAAAAAAAAAAAAAAAAAGTCAGACCAGAAGAATGAGATCCTAGAACAACTTCCCAGCGTCACATCTGGGGGGAAAAACTATGCTCTTTCAAGATGTGTTTTGAGATCTTAGTGAAACACAACTATCCGACATGCTTGCTGTCAGAGAGGAGGCACAATTCAGTAACCTAGGTGTTTTTTCTTCAGATCCTGTATCTGTACGCCTATAAGGCTTTGACGGAGTGGCCTTGTCCAAGTGCCCGGAGCAAACTGCAAGACAGCTGGCTTCTTTCTCATTTCCTAAACTGGACTTGTAGGTTTGTTTAGGTCTCAGTAAAATGTATTTCCTTCCCCACATTGCCTAATTTATACCCATGGCTTTTTATCTCCACATTTAGAATGGCAGCTTTTCTGCTGAGCTTTCTTACCACTCAGGCTGATTATTGTTTGCTTTAGAAATTCAGAGAGGTATGATGCACTGCAAGCTTCCACTGCCTAGAGCCCCTGGAGAGCTTGAGGTTTACAGATAAATTGGTGCTACCCATTACTAAATACAACCTCGTTGCATGCTTACCTGCCTGGCAGCTGTGGAGCACATCCTGCTGCTAGCAGGCGTCTTTGAGCTCCAAAGAGCCCTTTGATAACTATGCCAACAAAAAGCCACTACCGCTTCATTCTTACTTAGCTATTCTGATCACCAAACATGTGGATGTAGGCAGGCAGCCCAGGATCTGGCCATTTCCCATCCACTTGGGAGAAAACAGTCAGGGCTTCATTTACTCCTCTACACCTGAGCCCTAGGTTCAAAGAGTCTATTCAGATCAAGATAAAAGCTATTCCAAGCCATAAGAACAAGCATCATTCTTTTAATAAGTGTATAAGATGGTCACCAGTGACAGTGTTTGGTGAAATTTGTGTGGATAGACTGGTTGATTAAGCATTTAAAAACTGTCTGTTCCTATACAGCACTCTACAATGTTGTACTTCACAGTATTTGTTTTCATAAGTCTGCACAGAGGCCAAAGCTGCAATATACTTATGAAGAATATTCAATAAAAGAGAACTTGAGTATCCTTGAGAGCTAGGTTCTGCCTCACAGATGTGACCTGCATTGTGGGACTGTGTTGCATCACACTCTAAGGTTAAATTAAAGTTGGCCTTCCACCTCACTATTGCTAGTTAAGGTGATTCTATCATAGGGATTTTATTGTACGTCTCATGATATTTCATTTTTTTCTTAATCCCTGGCTCCTGAAGTCATACAATTCACTGGGGCTTAGTGTTTTCATTAAAAGGAAAAAAGTTTCTAGTCCTCACAGGGTAGAAGGCAGCACGAAGACTGCAAGCTATCAAATACCCTCACAGTCGTATGAATGAGAAGTAGCCTCATTTTTTTTTATTATTTATTTGTTATTTACATCCCACAAATGTTAAGTCTGGCTTGTGAGTCTGAATCCCTGCTTGATGATTTTTTAACTTCTATCAGCTTTTGCTGATTGCGATAATCTGTAATAATTCACAGTATGGCAAATTTTCCTGTAGTTTATCATGAGCTGCAGTAATGGTATACAAAACTCTGTATATATGTATGTAATTTTGGATATATGGATATATAAAACGAATATACCAGAGAACTTAAGTATTTGTGCACTTATATAGACTGGACATACACATAAAGAGAGAGTGTCTGAGAAAAATAAGGACTGTTTTCCAGTAACACTGATCATGATCAGGCCTTTCTGCCTCAAGATCACAGAGCAGCTACCCAGTATGTAAGTGTTTTCAGAAGTCTACCATCAAGTGAGTGAATTAATATGAATAATCCCCAAAGACTGAAAACTAGTGTCTTCACTGGTCTACCTTTCTGGTGGAATATCACCTTAAAAAAAAAAAAAAAATCAGTTGAGAGTTAACTTCCAAAAAGCATAGAGTGGACCACTTTAGCATGTCCCAGTGACATCTTTACTTCGATTGTCCAAATAAGGACAAAACACAGGGACACCATTAAAAATTCCCTGATTATGATGCCAGCAAGAACAGTCTACTAATGTGTTTATTATAGAAATTCCCAAGATGGTCTCCATGGAAAATTTGACCCACTTTAGGGAAATACCAGAAAGATCAAGGTTTATGCCTACATCAGTTTGCTACAGCCAGCTGCCACCTCCATCAGCTTTGACCACCTGCAGTACTTTCAGCCAGTGGCGTATCAGCTGTACACTCCAGTCATACATTACACTTATGACATCTCCCTCCTTCCTGCCAGGGTTATTTAATCCAATCTGGTCCTATTGCACTTGTCCCGCGTAATTCTCTCTTCCCCTTCTAGGTCATGTTACCTATGCATTGCAGCTTTGTGTTGCATCTCACCCTTCTTTGGTCAGGAACATGTTGCTCAGGCACTCCATCTAATTTTTCCTCATATTTTCCTGCTGTAACAAAGATATTTCACTCATAAAGTACACACTAGCTGTCACTTGTATCCAGCACTCTATTCCTCTGTGGAGGACATGTCACCCATGATAGCTAAGCCAGCTGTCATTCATGCACAGCACTTCCAACCTTATATCTAGGGCATGTCACTCATACACTTCAGCTGTCCCTTACACCAGATGTCCTTTAAATCTAGCACACCATTCCTCTATCTACTACATGTTTGTGTTCATTACAGCTGTCCCTTTTCCCTATCACTTTCCTCTCCTGTTTAGTAAATGTCATTCAATCGTTCATTCCATCTGTCTTTTTCACTAAGTAATCCCTTTTCTGTCTATATACTAGCTCCCTTAAAAACTCTATTTCACTTGTACATTATGGCTGCCTGTTGTACCTAGCACTTTGGGGTAGATTTGCAAGAGTGATTTAGAGGCCTTAATGAGTCTCTAAGCATGTAGTTTATTACTTAGTCATCATTAGCACTTAAAATTCTCTCAGTTCAACAGGTGATTATGGCAGACTGTTTTTTCTAGTGAAGCCCTTTAGGCATCCAAGTTTCAATAGGTGTGTATGAGCAAAACATCTCTTGCCTAGGCAGTGCTGAATTTCTTGACGCTCCAATTCATGCTTACGCTTACAAGAGGTTCACAAATCATATGCTCCTCCAGTTTTTACTTGACAGATCCACCACAATAACCATTTTCAGAGCATGCCTATGTGACAAAAGGTAGTGAGATTCTCCTTCCTCTTCAATGAGAGATTTGAAAGTATAGGTTTAATCAGGTATATATTTAACTTCCTCTTCCTCCTTTACTTTCTTCAAGCTGTGATTTAACATGAGACCTTTCCTGCAATGGAAGAGTACTCTAACCAAGGGCTGATACTGACTTTTTAAATATGCTCTCTTATTTAATCCACCACCTTGGTATTTTTAATAGAACAGCAACCGCAAGTGATAGGATGAGATGTGAACTTCTGACTTGCAGATAGCCTTATAGGTTATATCTTTCATGAAGAATGTATGCTCAGATGAAATAAAGTTTTGGGAACAAGTGTCTTGGCTGCATGCCCTCGTCATCGAGTGATACTAGACTGAGTCCTTGTATTTTGTTTATATTCTTTTATCTCTTTGTGAAAAGAAATTCCAACTTCACTGCAGGAGGCAGTTCACAGCTAAGAAAGTTGTGAGAAATAGACAAAAAGGGAAAATCCCTTCAGCTCTACTACTCTTCTCACTGTTTCCTACCATCTAGCTCCTGGTTCAGTTTTTTTCCATTGGCATATAGCGTAACGTGGCTTAGGGAACAAGGAGAAGTAACTGGCTGGCAGTTTGCTTGAAAATTAGATGTCACAGTGTGAAACACTTCTTGAGAACTAAACCCTTCATCTGTGGTGTGAAATGCATAGCATCAGAGAGGCTGGAAATAAAGAACAATATTTTGATACACCATAATGTCAAGTAACTTCAGTTTCCATGCTGATGGTCCATTGAATCCTTAGCTGTATGTTTCTTTGTCCACAACTCACCATTTGAGCTGTGGCTGTGGTTCAGGTCTTCTGTTCACCAAACTGGAACTTCATGTAGGTGCTTACATGATATCAACCCAGTCTTCAAGACCCTTGATCAAGACCTCATTCCTAAAGTCTTGTTTTCAAATGTCTCCTCTCACTCCTTTTCTTCAAGTTTTTTCTAACTAACTTCTTTAATTGTTATTTTTAAAAAATGTATACCTTCTTTATTGGAGTCCTGGGCAGAAGTTGCAGTGTTTTGACTAGAGGCCACAGAGTGATCTCTGTGGGAATGGGCCACAAACTGTCTTGTGTTGTCCACAGCTGGGTCCAGTTGCCCTGAAATGAGTGTTAGCAGTCCATCATGTGCCACAACTTCAGCCAGTTACAGGACCTCATGGTACCTCTGCTAAAACATGTTTAAGAAATAGCATCTGCTTTTTGGGGAAGAAGAAATGGAGGAGGCGTATGGAAAGAGACATTTCTGGAAACGCAGCTCAAGATGCACTCTTGGAAGGAGCAGCTTTATGCCAGAGGATGTCAACTCTGAGGGACTGAGGCCCACAGGTAACTCATGACATGGCAGGAAAACATCTGAGGAATTGCAGCTATGGGTAGCTTATGCTGGGGCAGGGACAGCCCTGAGGGACTGCAGCCATGGGCAACCCATGCTGGAGCCAAGCAACATCAGAAAAAAGAAAGAAACTGCTGAAAGCAACCATCACACAGTGCCCTCAACCCCCTTTGCCCCTCAACACCTCATCAAAGGAACTGAGATAGATAGACTAAATGTAATCCATAGAGTAAATAAGGGAAGCTGAGGCTAGGAAAGGAAGAGGGGTGTTTGACTGAAGATGAGCTTGCTGAAAGGGAAGAGAGTTTTTTCCTTAAGTGTTTATTTGTTTATGCTGTCTTTTTTCTCAATATCCAATTCAATAATGCAAAGTTTGTGTTTCTTCTCAATAAATTAAATTAAGTTCCCTGAGCCAAGATGGTTTTTCCTGTGACAAATGTTAAAGACATACTTCTGTGGCAATGATGTGTCCACAGTAAAACAGGAGAATGAAGGTCAACCTTTCCCATTTTTAAGGTGAAGCATCCTTCTACATGAACTATGTCATCAATTTGTAAGACATTACCAAAGCATTTAGTACAGCCAAGCATGGGTTCCTCTGGACCACTTGCAATTGCAGAACATTGTATGATTAAAAACAATTGTTAAAAAATGCACATGTGCTGTTAGATAAAACCTGTATCAGTGGGAAAGGATCTTGTGACATGGTCTGATAAATGTAGATGCCTATGTTCTTCCTGAAATGGAACATTCCCTTGATCGCTTCATGAACTTGAACCTTTCTTATTGTCACCTACTGATTTCTGTAGAAGTTCAACCCATATGAAGGCCATGGACTTTCATGTTGCAGAAATTACTGTTGAGGATTTGAGACCAGATTGCCAGTTCTCATCCCTGATTTTTCCAAGGTGAAGTTTCCTGATATACAGAAGCCAGTGCCTGTCCTAGTAAGACATTATTTTGACATCTAAAGCGGTGGAAAATCTTTACACTTGCTTACTGCTTGTAGCTGAATGTGTGTCTTCATGAATAAACCTTCACTTGTAACACAGAACAAAAATTTATCCTACTAAAATTGCTTCAAGATTTTCCAGTGAAAGCACTTGCTGTGTAATCAGGCTCAAAAAATTCCTCAGTGAACACCTAAGAACTTGGTGGTGTCATACCTCTTAACATCCTCATAAATGGATAACATCAGAATTATTTCACTGAATGTGTTTATAGAGAATAAGGTCGTCTACACCTGGGGCGGGTTCTCAGAGGTGCTGACAACACTACTGAAGCTGATTGCCTTAAAAGCAAATACACATGGTTTTAGTTTATGTCTGCCTGTAACTTACTAAATATATTTACAGGCTCAGTCTTACAACCTGCTGTGTGAATACAATTGTATCCATGTGTGGACTATGGCAAAGCAGAGAAGACAGATGATCTTCCTTATATGGACTTTTCCCAAATATGCAGTAAGCAATTAGAGATGAAAAGCCATTGCCCCATGTTTGTCTTTTCCTCACGCTGAAGGTCATTGGGCTGTCTGCTGTTGATCTGCAGGGGTTATCATCTTTGGCTGGCTGTCCCCTGTAGGGAGGAACGTACATGTCTCTCAGTGATTTTTGCAGTATTCCTGCACGGATTCCATTTGTCACCACCAGAGATGATTACCTTCCTGGAGCACACTCCTTGTTGACTGAAACCAGAAGTGAGCCCCATTTACGACGGGAGCTGCTATAGTAGTCCTTGTCAACAAATCAAAAGGCTTGGTCATTGTCCCAAAGTTTCAGCCTTCGTTCAGTAAGGGCTTTTTTCCTAAGGAGATGATAGCCTTTTCTTGCCTGTAAAGCTTCCCTACCTGGCATCTCTGCCAAATGAATGAATTGGCCACATGTGAACTTTTGGGATGAGCTTGACCCTGTTGAGAAGGGCTGTTTCCTCCTCTGTATTGTACCAAGCACCACAAGGCCCCTGTCCTGGCCAGGGCTAGATAATTTGAAAGGATAAAATCAGTCATATGCTTTGTTAATACCAGTAAAAATATTCAGATTCTAATTGTAGGGCCAGTACTTGACCCTGCAAGTTGCAGAACACTGACTTGCCCACCTTTGATAATGGTCTCTCTTAATGTGTCTTGTAATAATTTCTCTGCTTCCTAAATATTCCTAGAGAAAATTAAGTAAGGTGCATCTGGACATTTAGAAATTGTGCACCTGAATATTTTAAGGAAGTATCTGAAGGACTTTTTGAACTTTTGCAGATACTGTTCATCAAGCTAGGGTTTCAGAGACTAAAAATAACCTTATAGAACAGGAAGGAAGAACCAGGAAAATTCTGGCCAATTGATTTTATGCAGATTCTAGGCATAATATTCAGGCATGCAAGGGAATCAATATGTGAATATTTAGGGAGATTCCAATGAATAATTAAAAGTAAGCTTATTAAAAATAGTTAATGCTTAAAAAAATCTAATCGCTTTCTCTGTTGTAATTACTGACCCAGATCTCACCATTTATCCATGCAGATGGAGTCTTAGGTCCATATGGAAAGGCACTGGACTCCAAGGGGCTCTGCATGAACAAAGGGTTCAGTCAACATGGAGCAGATTGTAGGAATGAAGCTTGCATAGATGGGATGGAGTACCATGGATAATGGACTTGAAATAAGACATTACCCAAAGTGCTACCTAATACAGATTTACTGACTTGGAGATAAATACTCATTAAAAGTGATAGATTTCAAATAGGTTGACAAAAGGGAGAAGAAAGTAATTACTAGGGTAAGGCTTCTCAGGGGAGAGCATTATCTAGGAGCGCCAGGCAGCATCACTGTGGTCACTACTGGAATCCATCTTATTTCTAATGACAACTTTGTTATCTCATCCATGGAAAGTACAGAAGATTCACTAATTGTGCTTGGCCACCAAAGGCAAATTTTTAAAGGGATTAAAGAAAGTGGTCTTGTCCATTATGCAGATGTAACAGATATTTTCAAAGTTAAAAGTGACATGTCAACAACTGCTTCTCCCTTGCCACCACAGTTGCAGTACCAAAATACTTATAAACACATTTCTGCCAAAAGGGTTTTCAAAGTATTGATTTTGTGTTTCTGTGTTCAGACAAAATATTGATGCTGGCTAACAATTTGCTTGAACTTCTATTTCAATTTGAAATTCAGGAAGATTTTTTAAAATATAAAGAAAAGTGTCCTTTTGAACCCAATACTGCAGAGATGCTCCGATCATGCTTGCAACCTGCTACCTGTCAAGTTCTCAAGGAGACAGCTAGATTCTGGAATACAGATCTGTTGGGGCATCTATTCAAAAGCAAGTTGTTGGCTCTTGGCAATAAAAGACAAGTGTGGCAGAAGTATCAGTTTTCTGAAGCACGTAGATCCAAAAAGACAGGTAAGGTCCTGAAGTGTGATTTATGAAGAGTTTAGGCGTTTACATCCAAAGTAAGAACTATTAAAATTGTTAATTCTGAAAATGATTAGACTACTAGGTATTAGTCAGAAAATTCATGTTTATACCTCAAGTATTATAATTCTGCATGTGTACAACTTAGGCCAGCTTGGGTGGACTAAATATATTGGTCCATAATGCTGGTCTAAAATTCAAAATTAGTGAATAAACAATAAATCAGAGTCTGCCAAACTCTGTGTTGGCCTAATTCAGAGTAGCCTGTGAAAATATTTGTGCATAACAAAATGCACAGTGTCCACAGACATTTTCAAAGAAAAATATGGACAGTGAAGGGAAGCTGAGAACAGAGGAGCATTAAATGATGTTATAGTCACAAGGAGATTTACATAAAAGGCTAATGGCTGCACTACCACCTGCAGTCCTGCTCTCACAAGAAATTGTTGTATAAGTTGGATACTCAAAGGAAAACTGTGCTCTGGGGCAGGAGGAGAAATTCAGGCTGTGACTGCCAGTCTCACATAAGCTTGAGAGTCAGTGCCTAAACTGAGGGGGGAGGCACTCTTGGCATAATCATATTTCCTATTAGCTGGCTTAGTTTTGGTCCCTTGCTGTTTCTTGCTCTTCCTCTTCCTCAGTAGTCCTGCGGTTGTGGGTATTATTTTTAGTGTCTAACTCTGAATTCAGGCAGCAAATGTGGACTTAGGAAATCACTTCATAGAGGATAGGTATGGGATAGGTGCGCAATGCCTTGCCCACTGGAAGGACCACGTGATAGAACTTGATTGAGTCATTGCAGCTGAAATTACAACAGTCACAGCTGACACTGACATCGTTTTCACTAAAGTTTAAGCCATTTTGAATTGAGCTAGTTAAACTCATAGCTGAGTAGTTACTATGCCTTACTTAATTAAAAGTAACTTGTTATGCCTCAAGATGCCCCCCACTTGGGGGGTGGGGGGTGGGGGTGTCCATTTTTCAGTCCCTTTGTGCTGCTGTGGTAGGTACTGCTTAACCTAAAGCCTTCAAAGTGTCAGCTATGAAGACATAAAGTGTAGATATTTAGAGGGTATGGGCCATAGGGGTACTTGGCTTTTGTAAAGCTCCATAACTCCATGTCTAAGTGCTATCCAGCTGTATGAAGAGTTTGATCAACAAAGCTCCACATATCCCAGCAGTGCATGTACAGAAAGACACTTCTATAATGTACAGAAACGTATAGGATGCTGAAATAACAGATAGAAGGATGCTGTGGGGATTGTTCGGTAATGTTTTTTACATCTGGAAAGTACCCAAATGCCATTGAAGATGTCACTCTGGGGCATCTTTCCATATAGAGCTCAGAGTTAAATCCTCACAGGAGGCTGATGTTCCACACTGCAGCTCTTAGTCTTTTAAGTACCCTGTTACATACACTGAAATACTGGGCTCCAGGTTAAGGATCCAGAGCTTTAATGCAGACTGGTGCTGAAACAACTGTAGACAGCATGCTGGGTAGAAAGTTCTTCTAATTTAAAAATGAAATGGAGCATGGATTGCCAGGATGTCAGTTCTTCTAAACATATCCGGCAGGCAGTTCTTGTGTGTCCTTTTGTGAATCTAGGCCCAAGTCTCTGAAAAAGTGTTGGTTTAAGCCAAAACACATCACTTGGGTTGTTTCATTAGCCATGGAACATGCTAACGTGAAAATTTTCAGCAATCCTATTTGCCATGGAAAGCAGAGGGCTTGGCTGTCTAACTCACAGCTGCAGTTTCCATCATGCAAAAAGCAGTTTCCACATCAAAGCAGGAGGGTCTGTATCTACTTGCAATCAGGGTTTAAATTACACCTAGTATGCCCAAAGGTGGAAACTAAAGGCAGAAGGTGAGCAAGAGTCAGGTTTAGAGTAGCATAAGTGTCCAGTTTCTTTACAAAGCAAATACCTCTTCAATTCTAGTGAGCACTTCTTGTGCTAATTAGTGTGGAGCAATGAGTGGGGCGTGGACTGGGGAGCTGTAACAGACATGATACCAAATGGGAGCAAACAGTTGAAGTCTATTCCAAATGTCAGCACAACACAGAAAATGTAGGACCGACATGTCTGAAGCAAAGTTTCATTTGAGTGGAGAATGAATATAGTCATCAATCAAAGGAGACTACAAAAAAAGAGCAGATGACACCTATCTGAAAAGTAGAAAAACTAAGAAAGAACAAGGGTGACAAATATATGTAACAAGCATCACAAAAATTAATAAATAGGTTAGCTGCAAATGGATTTGTGTCTTGTAGTTGATTGATAATTCTTAACTGAACTCATGCCTTATTACACCATAGAGAATCCATAGGGAAGAGATGCCATTAAGAAAATTAGGCATCGGAAAAACTTCATTTATGGGTTGTGCCTTATTGAATACTAGGGAATCTGTGTGAGAGAGAAATCACCAATGCAGACTAGATTCTCTAGTGTCTAATAAAACTGTGCTCTCTTACTGTAAAGCTCTCTTCGCTGTGAAGATAGTGTTAGCAACTCTATCTTTGCTACCTAATCACTCGTTTTCATCAATCATATAGAAATCACATACTTCTCATGATTCTACTCCTTTCTCAAATGTGGCTGAAACAAATTGCCAGCAGATTAGAGAATTACTGGAGAGGAGCAGACAGACAAAGGAGTGCAGACATGTGGAACCTGATGGGATAACATCCACTCCTCAGAAATCCAGGTAAAAAAATACTAGGATCAAATTACCATAATCTATGGACAGATTTACTTGTTTGTAAATTTCTGGAAGCCATTTAAGGATTGGAAGGAGTATTATATGTATAGTATCTAGGTTTTTCGACTCTCTGTGGTCTTTCAGATAAATATTAGTCTGAGAGACGGAGTGTTAGCTGTACTGAAATGCAAAACTATTAAATTTTTTTTTAAAGTGTTTAGAGGTGTATTGGTTTTGCGTGGCAAGGCTTTGGTA
>KL263734.1:2345-17683 GCA_000699545.1 Podiceps cristatus
TATCTGTCCAAGTAGAGTCGTAGATGACCTTTGTCATGCCTTTGGTGATGGTTGTAACAACTTCATTTTTCACCTTTTGATAATTTCTAGAAGCTAAAAGATGGACTGCTGTCTCCATCAAGAACCAAGTCCTGCCCAGATCTCCTCCCAAGAGGAGATCGCTGTCAAAACGCTGCTTGAAAGGAGTAGAGGGCAAATAACTACTTACTCAACTTCCAAACAAGCTACTCGAGTTAAGTTCCCTAAGTAAAGGTGCTGCTTAGGAGGAGTACGCACAGTAGCTGTCTCTGTGTAAGCTGATTCTGCCTTCTAGAGGGAAAAGTGCACATTGCCGTGTACGTGAGACTGGACAGGACTCCTGGTCACTGAATCCTCTGCTACTGCAGATATCCACAGCCTTCTCCACTACAGTCTGGTTTTCTGTGCTGTTGTTGCTTGGGATGGAAGCTGCCTTGGCATGTTCTAAGCTGTAGGCTGGTTAAGATGGGTTTTAACTAAGAATCTTTCTGAGCATGCTATTTTGTGCTGGGAAATGGTGGCTTTGCAAGCTGAGTCTGGGAGGGATCCTAGCAAATGCTTCCTAATGGGAACTTGTGCCTTTTTGAACTAGGTTGCTGGCTCTTCTGGGTTTCTTTCCTTTAGAACTAACTTCCCATCTGCATGTTTCTTCCTCTCTGGGTTTTTCTGTGGGACGCATTTCTGTTTTCCAGGCAGTAGCAGCAGCAGTAGTTCAGACTCCACATGCTCTGTCATAGAGAAACCTCTGGATAAGTCCTTCACTAGTGAGTGGGAGCTCTTAAGTCCTTTAAGCTTTGGCCTTTCCATAATCTGCACACTCCATTTTGCAATGCTGCACTCTTCCCTGTTTTGTCCTTTGGAAAGATAAACCTGAATTTTCAGCTCTGCTAAAGCATGCCTTTCCTTTGCTGCTTCCGTGCTTGAAACAGTTGTTCAACATGCACATTGTTAGCCTGATGTGAGAGAGAACAGGAAGCAATTTAGTGTGCTGCTTGAACAAGATTTAAAGACATTTGAGAAATAATAGGTTAAAAAAACCCATTTACAACTTGTGTTAAATACTCCCTTAAAAGACCAGGAAAAAGTCTGAGCTAACGTTTTTTATGGGGGTTGCTACAGTATGAGTTCATAAAAAGGACAGCTAGACAGGTGAAACGGGTTGTGCTATGATATTGGACTCTGCCTTCTCAAAATTAATTTTGGAGAAACTGCATGGAGCAGTCAACCATCGAGCAACCAACGAGGTTTATACTTGCAAGAAAAATGTGGTAATGCTTGGTTGATTGGCTTTATTTTGGCAGATACTTAAAAGATCCTCAGTGGTTGGGGTTTTTTAACTGCCTCACAATATTAAGTTCTGGGTCACTGTGGGACTTAGAGGAACAAGAGACTTAGATTTTGGTCTAGCAATGAGGAAATCTGGTCTGCTCCTGGTCAGAGAGGGGGCTCTGTCCCTTCAAAAGCCCTACAGTCAATTAGTGATGACTGAAGAAATAAATCACGTCTCGAGACTTGGCTTGTAGGACTTCACCCACTGTTGTGGTTATCCTGTGTAGGTGCAGTCCACTCCCCTCCCTGTGTGGTGAGAGCGTGGAAAGTATCGTGATACAGTTATGCTTCAGCCAAATTGATACTAGTTATGGTAGTGGAGAGCATCAGCTCAGAGAAAGTGTGGTAGCAGGTGAAGAGGGTCACAACGTAAGGGAGACCTTTGGTGGGTCATATAATGGTAGGCTTGGAAACCTGCTTGCCTCAAACTTGCTCTTTCAAAGCGTGCTTGAACCCTGAATATTTTATTTGGATGAGGACAGTTAATAGCAAACTGCTGATGTGGCAGTGGATGGTTGAGTCCATCTCCTGCAAGTTCGGAGACAGCTCTGTTGTGTGGGCTTTTGGTGACTACAACAAGTAGTTGTTTGGGATAGAGTTGTCTGTGTGGTTTGGGATATTAACTGTCCTCAAGTGTGGCCCTTTTGCATGTGGTGTCTTTCATTATTCGTTTCCTGTCCTGCCTTTTTTGCTGCACTTGCTTGAATAACCAAAACTGGCTATATACCTCTATGGAAGCATCAGTTACTGCAAATTAACCTACTAATCCCCTGTGTAATTAAATGGAGAAATCTTGTGCTGAGACTCCCTATGTGTACTGTCATGTATCTTGCAAAGAATTGGCTTGGAAACCTGGTTAAAACTTAGAACAAGTTTTCTGTATGCTAATATTTTACAGCTAATATAATAGAATTGGCTACCTTGAGGTGGGGGAAGCATTAATCACTTATTCAAGAAGAAATCTACCCTCTTTAACTGTTTCTTAGGGCATGATCTTTGCGGCAGGCTCGTAATGTTACATTTAGATTCTGCATTGCATTGAATGGGCAGAAGAATGCAAGAGTGAGCTGAAGATTATCCTGGATATGCAAAGCACTCTGAAGTACCAAAACCTCTCTCTGCTTTAAGCATAAAATCATGATGCATTAATGTTTGCTCTAATGGAGTTGTTCTAGTGATGATTATCCTGTTTACTCTAGAAACATGCATATAAAATCAATGCTTGTTCTGATGCTGATGATCTTTGTCCAGAATGATCAAAGCAATAATATATTTTTCTTTCCTCCTCTCTTTATGTGTACGCTGCCTCTCTGCGATTTGCTTTCTACTTCCTCTTAATGCAAGACCAAGCAGGTTGGTGTAATTGATTTCCACCTCCTTACAATACAGTTGCAGAGCTTGTGAAAGGGTCTTATAGCTTGGTTTAGTTCACCTTTTTCTCCTAAACTGAGACTATATAGAGGTGTGTACTAACAGTAAGGAGCCTTTATCTGGTTTATCTCTTTTGGTACGATGATCTCTGTAGAGCACTTTCAGAAAGCTTCTTACTCAGACGGATCAGTGAGACACTTTTTCACCACAGAACCAGAAATAAGTGCTTATTATCTGATTCCTAAGTTGAGCAGATGGAAACTTAAGACATTGTTTGCTGTAAAGTCCTTACCTTGCCACAAAACTATTTACATTCTTTTGTGTGCATGAACAAGCATTCATAGATGTGTACCTGTGTGCGTGCATGTTGACAATAGTGTTTTGTCTGCTAGAGGTCATATATGTATACAAATAAAGCTGAATGCCATGAAGGCTGGAGGGAAGGGAAGCCTTTTATTGAACGACAACTTTCTTGAGCATGTTCTGACCCATAAGTGTTATGTCATTGTGAAAAACAGTCCCTTGACAGTCAATGCCTTCTGTTAGTTTCTAGACATCTGGATTCTGTGGGGGTTTTGGTTTTCTCATGTCTGGAGAAGAGCAAAACAAGAAGATGAAGGATATGCTTCTAGTGAATAAAGGGCAATTTAGGACTTTGGGGAGACTGGATTTGAGGGAGTGGACACAGGCTGGGCTCGCGCTCACTCACAAATAGCCCCCAAGGATCTCTGTTCACCTGCTGTAGGCACTCCTGGGATTACAGCGAAAGCTGTGGAGCGACTTCCGAGAGCAGCAGCCTCACACTTTGTTTCAAGATCAGAGGTGTTCGGGTCCAGCCCTTCAGGCTGGTAGGCTCAACGAGTTGCTCTGACCACTGCCTTTGTAACCCCCTGTGGAATGCACCTGGTTTGCTGTAGTAGTAGTAGTTACACTGTAAAGACATAGTAAGTCACAGCAAACCTCGGTACTTCCAGGTCAGTGGGTAGTCACTGTTACATGGATCCAGTACCATCAAGTTGCCTGGGGTTTTCATAGGGCTGTTCTGAATTTCCCGAGTCTCTGCCTAGACTTTGCAATAGGTCACCCCCTAAGGAGGACAACGAACAAGGGGCGTGGTGGGGATGCTAATCTGCAACTTGAGTTTGCAACTCTCGGTAGCTTAGCTCTTGTAGCTATAGGTCAAGGTAGTCTTCTGTTTTCCTTCATTTGGCCTAATCTACAGCGTTAGAACATCTGAGTTTCCAGCTCAGACTTCTCTCTAGGCAGTGTTCCTTCTCCAGGTGTTCTTCATGTGCCTTCTGTTTTGGGGGCATTATGTTGTAGTGTCAGTGTTAGTGTTCCTTCTCTTTAGGAACCAGTGACAACTGGTCAGTGTTAAAATGGGATTTGAAAGACCGAGTTGTGCCCAGTTTGGAGATGATATCTAATTAATTTTTTCTTAAATGAAAGTATTGAATCTTATTTTCTGTGAACTGACTTGTTTTCTTTATCTCTTCCAAAGGCAAAAAGAAAGTTTCCCCTGATAAGATGGTAGAGATGCAAGCAAAGATTGAAGAGGAGAGAAAAGCTCTCGAAACTAAGCTTGATATGGAAGAAGAAGAAAGAAATAAAGCCAGAGCTGAGCTGGAGAAGAGAGAAAAAGACTTACTTAAAGCTCAGTGAGTACCCCGCTCTGAGCAGTTTGTGTGGTTGTGTGGGCTTTTCCTTCCTTATCTACAGCTCACTTATGGATATCTGGAGATACGTGGTGAGGTGCCAGTCAAACTTTGTACAAACGGAACATCAGCTCTTGCTATTACCAAAGTGAAAGAGGAGCTTACTCTGCTTTCAGAGTGTAGAGCAGGTGGAAAAGACAAACTTTATCCTTTTTCCCCCTTCTTTCTTCTCTTAACTCTATCTCATTGTGCAAGATCTCGAGAAACATAAATGAATCCTCCAAACCCTTGAGACGTGCGAAGAGCAGCAGTACTGCTGTGCTGCTTGGTCAGCGTGCAATAGCTGTGTAGCGAGCCAGGTTTCCTGTGGCACACTGTTACGAGCATGTCGTTTTGGGTGTAGGGGTTCTCGGCTCTGGAGCTGCAAAGCTGCTGAGATCTCACTGGCCCCTACAAATAGGACAGTCCTGCTGTCAGAGGCTGCTCCGACAGCAGCCAGGGTTCCTCGTTTGCATCGCGGCTGCCCTGCCTTGATCTCCGTTCACTGGCTTCCATTTCTGCGGCTGCCTCTGGGCATCACGCTGCTGGCAGGGCGCTTGGGGAGGGGGTGCCGTGGGTAGCCTGGTAATACTGCTGGTGCCTGGCTGCCCCTCGCAGGGGGCACTTGCAGCAGGAGGGACTTCTCTGCTGACCTGGTTTTGCTTGTGAGAAAGCAATGGGAGCTTGAGCTCGGGGAACTCCCTGCGTTCACTTGCACTGCCTCACCCCCGCTTAAACCCTTGGCGGCAAGACAAGTTTTTCCAGCCCTGTGAATGCTGTCTGGGCTGTAAAACTGAGCTGGACCTGCTGCCTTGTGAGCACTGTAGGATAGGAAGTTTTTCACTTACCTGTCTCTAGACAAGAGCACCAGTCCCTGTTGGAGAAACTGTCTGCACTGGAGAAGAAGGTGATTGTGGGAGGAGTGGACTTGCTGGCAAAAGCAGAGGAGCAAGAGAAGCTTCTAGAAGAATCAAATATGGAACTGGAAGAACGGAGGAAGAGAGCAGAACAGCTTCGCAAGGAGCTTGAGGAGAAAGAGGTGGGGTTATACGCTGTGGCTGTCTGAAAACAGCAATGGCAGGACACACCGCGTCGCGTGCCTTGCTCACACGGGTGAAATGCGGCTCTACTCTGAAAGCGCAGCAGAAGCTGACCGCTTCGGAGGCCGCGTGTTGGCCGTGCAACCTCTGTGGGTCTGAGCCAGCCTGGCTAAGCCGGGTCTCTGGCAAATGCTTTGTTTTGTTCAAGTAGTTTCTCCTCTTGTTCGTAGTGTTGCCGATAGTTTCTTTGATTATGTTAATGCGTGGATGTCTGTGCTAAATGTTGCACACAGCAAGAACGCTTGGACATCGAGGAGAAGTACACCAGCCTCCAGGAAGAAGCACAGGGGAAAACCAAAAAGCTGAAGAAAGTTTGGACCATGCTTATGGCTGCAAAATCAGAGGTTAGTGTCTGAAGTCCTCAGCCTGCGATGACACTATAGCTGGGGAGGGTAAGCCATCAGCTTTGTAACACCCGAAAAAGTGCTGTATGCTTAGAAGTGTCTTTCTGTGCTGTCCATTTGGCTCGCGTAATTCAAAAAGATCTAGTTAAGTCTGGTGTCGGAGCCACACAGTGGCATGTTGAAAAGCTTTTTCCCCAAGCCAGGCTGAGGGGATATGTGTAAGAAGACCCTGAGTTATTCAGAACTCCAAGGAAATAAAGGTTATTTATGAAGCAAAAAAAGTTGTTTGCTGGCAGCCCGGCCTCCTGCTTTGCAGCAGCCCAAACGCTCCTCCGCTCTTACCTGTCTGTTCTTTCTGCCTGTTGCCCTCGTTGACTCTTCCCCAGTCACGCTGGATAAATGTGTCCTTTGGCTGGTATCTGGTGTTCCTGTTCCACAAAAAGTGCGTTTTGTCTTTGAGATCAGAGATTTCCTTTGAAATCTTGCCAGAGGTATAGCTTGTCTGCATGGTCCTCATCTGCTCTTAGCTGGTGCAGAGCTTGGATTGGCATAAGGCCAGTTTCGGTTTTATGAGACGGAGAACTTAATGCTATTTTCAGCCATCTCTGAGCTGGAAGGTTTCAGAGGGTTTATGCTTCAGAGATAAATATTCTAGTACTTATCACCAGAGTTTGCTTTTGTTTCCCCAAAACTTCGTATAGGTAGACTCTCTTCTTTTAGGCTGTTACCAAGTTGTAAGCTAGCTCTGACACCTCTCAAATGCCTGATTTGTTTTCAGATGGCAGATCTGCAACAAGAGCATCAGAGAGAGATTGAAGGATTACTAGAGAATATTCGGCAGCTGAGCAGGGAACTTCGTCTGCAGATGCTTATCATCGATAACTTCATTCCTCAGGACTACCAGGTAAAGACACGGAGCCTAAGCCCGTGAGGTAGGGTTGTGCTGAGCTCTCTAGCTTTTGTTCTGTCCAACAAATGGAATCAGTTGGCTGCTTTTCTCTTCACCAGGTGTTAGGGGTGAACTGTTGTGCTACAAATTAGCAGACAAGTAGCAAAATGAGTTGGTGTGTGTTGCTGTGAGCCTTTGTTTGCTGTGGCTCAGCTGGGCAGGTGCTGCTCCTCACCCACCCCCCAGCGAGGGGGCTGGGGGGCACGAGGAGCCGGGGGGGCCCAGCCGGGACAGCTGACCCCGGCTGAGCCGAGGGATACCCCAGGCCGCACGACGTCCTGCTCGGCACGTGGAGCTGGGGGAGGAGGAGGAAGGGGGGACGCTGGGAGCGATGGCGTTTGCCTGCCCAAGTCATGGCTGGCGTGAGGGAGCCCGGCTTTCCTGGGAGGGCTGAGCTGCTGCCTGCGGTGGGAAGGAGCGAGGGAATCCCTTGGTTTGCTCTGCTGGTGCGCGGCTTCTGCTTCCCCCATAAACGGCCTTTACCTCAGCCCACGGGTTCTCTCGCTTTTACCCTCCCGACCCTCTGCCCCATCCCACCGGGGGGAGCGAGCGAGCGGCTGCCTGGGGCTGAGTCGCTGCCTGGGGTTAGACCACGACAGATGCTTTTGTCAAGTGACTCGTACAACGTGGTGTACTTCTGCCTGAAGTTCAGTGGGAAGATCAGAGTTAGTGGGTACATTTGGCTCCCAAACCAGCACAATGATGTGAATAACAAATGCAGAATGGCCTTGTTGTCTTTCTCAGGGCTTTTGATAACTTTGGCTCCAATTCCATGGTTATGGAATCTGTTTTAGGGAAGCAGTGTATAATGTCTCAGGGGTTGTAGGCAGAGGGATATACTGATCTCAGTTCTCTTGCAGCATGTTTTCCTAATGGTTTATAAAATATAAATCATATTCACTATGTATTTAAGTGGTATATTCACTGTGTGCCCATGCTGCGGGTCTGTTCAAAACCTCTTTTTCCACTGTGCTTGACGTTGTGCCTGCTAATGTTTGCCTTTAATATAAAGTAGTAAGACTGAACATGGAACCTTTTGTTCTTGTCTTCTTTGTGACCCTAATATCCAAAAAATTCACAGTGAGTTTAAACATGATGCACGCTATTTAATAGAAAACATAAAAGCTATTTCCCTTAATCTTTCGCTTTTCCATATTAGCATGTGTTCATTGCTGGTGGTGTTGGCATAAAGGGAAGCCCATGCTTTAGTGGGAACTCCCAATGCATACAAAGTGGGAGTGATATTTTTCTCTTGTCTTCAGAATGTAAATAGGATTTTTGAACATGATATGGCTGTCCTGATAAAACCAACTTGGAACGGTCAAGACTGTTCTTAAGCAGCTCGTCCAGGCCTTTAGAGAAATGTGGTCTGGCGGGTAGATTGTGCAAGTCTGTTACAATTCCTGTTCTAACTTCTTTCTAGGAAATGATTGAAAACTACGTTCACTGGAACGAAGACATTGGAGAATGGCAGCTGGTAAGTGAGCCAACTGGCTCAGCTTCTGAGGAGCTTAATTGAGCCCAGAAGTAAACTGAGGAAGCTGAAGTCAGTTTTACTGTGCACAGTAGACTTTACTAACAGGCCTCTCTTTCTTTAAGAAATGTGTTGCATATACAGGAAACAATATGAGGAAACAGACGCCTGTCCTGGATAAAAAAGAAAAAGATGTGAGTGACTCTTTACAATCGTGTCTTGAACTGCATAGGTTCGGCCTGTGCCTACCACTGCGTATTTCTAGGGAAACTGTCCAATTTCAATTTGCTTTTTTCTTTTGACGAGTTGAATCTTTCTAGTGTTACAAAAGCAGCCGTCGATCGGTGTATAAAACGTTTCTGATGGTTTTGTTTTGTGGGGGTTTTTGTTTGTTTTTTAGCCCTTTGAAGTGGACCTTTCCCATGTTTACTTAGCTTACACTGAAGAAAGCTTGAGGCAATCTCTGATGAAGCTGGAGAGGCCAAGGACTTCAAAAGGAAGATCCAGGCCCAAGACGGGTAGAAGGTGAAGAACTTTGGAGTATCTATATGTAATGGGGGATTTATCCAGGGGCAGACTTAAGTTTGTACATGCAAACTTACTGTAAGTCTTCAAACCTTTGCCTGATAAGATGACAAAATGCTAAAATTTTGCACGGTACAAAGTTTACTGGTGCCAAGTGTGACAGAACCAAGCCGAAATCTCTTTACTGCAGTAAGATCTTGTCCAGAAAGACTTGTTTGGGATTTTTTTCTGATGCCCTTTAGCTGCATTCCACTCTTCTGGCTTCTTGCTTTATTTTACTGTGTCCTGTGGTTGGGTTTAACATCTGACACGTTGACAGTGCATATACTGTTACTACTGGAAGGTAACGTGCTGTTGGGGGAGATTTCAGCATGGCTCTTGGTTATTTTTGTTTCGACAAACGCTTGTGGAAGAGTAACGTTGTGTAGCTTTGACTTGAACTGTGGCTGGTCCCTGTCTTTCCTAGGCAGCATAATGATGTGTGTGTGGTGTTATTTTTCCCTTTCCTTTCTGCTCTCCAAACAGAAAACGTTCGGCAAAGCCAGGAGCCGTCATTGACTCTCTGCTGCAGTAGGTGTGACCTGTTCAGAATTGCCGTAAAAATCAGTGAGTGTTAAGATACGTCCAGAATATGGAATTGAAGAGATGGCACAGTTTGACATGACTATAAAATCCATGCCTTGCTGGTATGGAGCTTTATTTAAAAAAAAAAATATGTATTTTTCCTTAGTTGCCCGTATATTGTATGTTATATTAACATAATATTAAACTGGTATATATGATGGTTGTGAAACTCCATGTGTTAAACGTGTTGTGCAGGGAAACTATTGTTGGCAATCCTTGTTGAAATGTATAGAAAATAAGGGTTTAGATGTGTGTTTAAGTGCTAGACATGTTAGCTCAAAATGGTTGATAAAATCCTAAAATTTAAGGCTGGTAAATCTGATTTATGCCCTGCTTTGCACATAACTGGCAGCTTTCACTATTGTCCTCTGTTGCACTGATCTGTGTTTGAATGTGGTTTCTGCGAACCTTTAAGAGCATCAACCCCTTTTTATTTAAATATTCTTCACTGTGGCTATTACCCTGATCGTATTGTGTATCAAATACACAGTCCTTCTCCCTTCATTTGCTGTCTTGCTGTACAAAGGAAGTAGTTGGGTAGGGGAAATGTGAGCTACAAACGTCTGAGACTTCTGAGGAGGAACCATGCTCTGTTTAAGTGCAACAGAAAACAAGTGTGTTTTAGTAGTGCTTTTATTTTTGTCTATTTGCGCGTGGTCTGCTGGCACTGTGGAGAGTGAGGCCTTTGATGCAAAGGGAAGAGATTATTTCCCCCCCCCTCCTTTTAAGGTGGTGTTGCAGCATTGCTTTGGCTGCTTTTTATGCTTCTGAGCTGGAATTTTTTAAATGTATGTGAATTGTTTTGTAATCTGAACAACAGAGATTATTTAAGGGGGATGCTATAATACCAGGAGTTGGCTTCAGCCTTGAGACTGTGAGCGTTACGGCTCTGCTTTCTCATTCCTGGCTACAAGGGCACTGGGCCAGTGCTCTAACTGGGGAGGAATTTGACTCTCCTACATTAAAACAGGCATGAGTTGCCCAATTTCCCCAGAACTGTAACATCCCCTGAAATAGCTGGTGCTGTTTGTGTTCCTGTGTAGACTGTATCATCTTGGATTTCTGGCTATGCTCTGAGAGGAAGAAAATTCTGGTCTCTGGTAATAACCATTTGTTTGTGGTGGCTGCTCTTTTTCTTTGATATTTTTGCTGCTAATAGACACGTATCACTTTAATACATTGCTTTTGTGTCATGGAGAAAGTGCATCTCCTTTGGGTTGTGTGCTTTCTAACTCCCGCAGGAGCACATCAGCTGCAGGCGTTGGAGCAGTTCCTGTGCCAGGGTGGTGGTAATTAGCCGTAACTTCCACCTCATTTTAGTGTTACTTAGAGGTTTAAAAAGCGCTGGTTCCAACACTGACCCCTGAGGAACGCCACTTGTCACTGGTCTCAATGGATTTGGAGCCATTGACCGCGACCCTTTGAGTGTGACCATCCAGCCAATTCCTTACCCACCGAGTGGGCAACCCGTCAAATCCGTGTCTGTCCAATTTAGAGACGGGGACGTCATGAGGGACAGCATCAATGGCTTTGCACAAGCCCAGGTAGATGACGTCAGTTGCTCTTCCCTTATCCACAACGCTGTAACCCCATTGTAGAAGGCCGCCAAGTTTGTCAGGCAGAATTTGCCCTTAGTGAAGCCATGTTGGCTGTTGCTGATCACCTCCTGATTTTCCACGTGCCTTAGCACGGGAGGATCTGCTCCGTGGTCTTGCTGGGCACGGAGGTGAGACTGACTGGCCTGGGGAGGGACTTCTGACAAGGGCCTGTAGTGATAGGACAAGGGGTAACAGCTTTAAACTGGAAGAGGGGAGATTTAGGTTAAATACTGGGAACAAATTTTTCACCGTGAGGGTGGTGAGGCCCTGGCACAGGCTGCCCAGAGCAGCTGTGGCTGCCCCATCCCTGGAAGGGTTCAAGGCCAGGCTGGACGGGGCTTGGAGCCGCCTGGTCTAGCGGGAGGTGTCCCGGCCCGTGGCAGGGGGGTGGGACTGGGTGGTCTTTAAGGTCCCTTCCAACCCAACCCATGCTGTGGTTCATTCTAGGATTCTTTCTTACTGTCGTGATGCTTAACAGGACGCGCCGTGTGGCTCTCTTACAGGTCTGTAGCAGAAGCTGTAACTCCTAAAACTGCTCTTGTAAGGGTGTATTTTACTCCAGAGATACGTTTGGGGCTCTCCTGAGTTGTAAGCTTTGCCCTGTTGCTTTGCATGTGTTTCAGGATCGTGGCCCAGGGGAAGAACCTACTGTCCTCCGGCTTTGTGGGGGGAGGGAGTGTCGCCTGACTTCATATGAGTTCTGTCTTTGTCACCTAAATTTATACAAGATACAAATACTGGTGTGTGTTTTCTCTCACCTAGCATTTAAATTGGTGAATACTTGGATTTTTTGTCTTATCTAAGCTGTAGCTGGAAGAGCTGACCTTGCTTTGAACGTGCTTGGATAGAGGTGGGTTATCTCGTTACGTATTTCTCGCCAAACGAGACAGACTGGAAATGGCTCAAGTGCTGTTTGTCTCGGGCCTTGTGCTGGTTCTCCATCCCGGAGATCTGTGCTTTACTTTGGCCTGTACTAGTTCTCAGAACCAGGGAGAACTGTTGTGTTTCCCGTCACATTACGTCATCTTCTGCTAAGATTTGTCGATTGATCTGTTTTTAAGGGAGTTTCTCCTGAACTGTGCTTTGAAAAAGTCCATTGAAAATTCTTTTACCTGACAGGCATCAGTGGCTTAAAGATACCACTGTGAACCATGACGCTGCATTTAAAATATTTAAAACTTAACTATAAAGGCATATGCTTTATGAAATAATTAATGTTGCAGTCCTGCTGCTGAAAACAACAGTACTCTACGTATTTCAGTGAGCCTTGGGGCAGAGAAATGAAGTAAATAATTGCTTGCACACCTTTGTAACTGGCAGGCTGGAGAAACCGGCTGCGATCCCCTGTTTGCAGGGGCCTGGAGACCAAATCACCTGCTTTTACGAGAGGACTTTAAGTGGAACACGGTCGTGGTTGTGATGCTCTGTCGGCTCCGCCGACCTTTCAGCTGGTGCGTTTTGTTGCAGTCCTGGGAACCTTCTTTGAAAACCAGGGAGTCTGGCTTGCAGGTTTGCCCTGTGGGCCCTCTCTGTAGCCCTGGACAGCTGCGAATGTCCGAGGGGTCCATAATATGTTTTACGGAGGGATGGGTTTGGTTTTGTGGGTTTTTAAGCTCTTCAATACAGCCATTCTCATCCCAGGTCAGTACGCGCTCTATAGTATTTTATCAGAAATCATATTACCATAGTATAGGTGTATATACGGTGTGCGTGCTCGTCTTTGCATCTTGCCACCAGGAGACTCCCCTCGTTCCAGAACATTGACCTTCACACCCAGGTTTTTGTCACTTTATGTTGTTTAATGTTGTGTAAATGAGTTATTTCATACTTGTTCCTGATCCTTTCTTTGAGGAGGGGAAAAAGGTCCTTAGTGCCTTTCACTGACTTACTCTGTCTACACGTGTCCAGCTTCCACCTTTCGCAGCAGTTCTGCTTAGCCAGTTCTGTATACGGGAAAAACTGCTCGTCTGTATGATTTGTCTTCCTATTTATTGTTTTTCTAACTCTGTTTATTTCCGATCATACTTTGGTTTATGACTAAACTTTATTCATTACACTGTATATATCAGTATTGTGTCCCGGGAGCATGTTCATACCGTGAAATAAAATTCTCGATTCTTAGTTCCACCTCTGTGCGTGTTTTTCAAATAACTTTATACAAAGGGCGTCTTTAACTCGGTTGGGCCGGAGGACAGGTCAGGACGGGTATCAAGTACCCTGTGACAGGCAGCGCTTGCTGGAGAAGTGGGTTTGGGGTGCGCGGGGACCCCCCTTGCCGGGCCCCGGGCAGCAAGCTCTGGTGGAAGAGGCAGACGGGAAGAGGACGCTTTGCAAGACTCTGGAGAAGATGGGTGGGATGAGGCCAGCGCATGGGTGCTGCGATGAGCCCCTTGTTGAAGCCCATCAGAGCCAGTCCGTGCCGCCCCCGTTCTGCCCGCTCTTGCCCCCGTGCCCTGCAGCTGTGCAGGGCTGGGGCAGAGGAGGCTTTTCATGCTCCTGGCTTTACGTGTCCCGGGGCTGCGCCCAAGCCTGCCGCACCCTGCATCCGCGCGGTAACGGGAAACGTTCAGCTCCGTTTCCTCTGCGGCACAAGCTGTATGGGCCTGCCGTGCGTTTCTTCCTCTGGAAGGTATTTCAGCCGGCTCACGCAGTAGGTAACAGGTTTTTTGTGGTCTGTTAACTTTGCAGTTCCCCTGAGTACTGTGACTCAGCTGATGCACGAACCAAACCCTGCGCCGTCCTGGGACTTTCCAACGCGCTCTCCCACGCTGTGCCAAAGTGAAGTTGCAAAATGGTAGACACCTCAATACCTGTAAGACTCCAGTCCCCTCTCCTGAGAGAGACTTCAGCCACCGCCCGGCTCTGCCGCAGGCTGGAGCCATCCCCGCCCTGCCAGGCCTGTGCTCCCTGTCGCTACTTCTGTCACCGCTGTTGCTGCTGGAGCCTCTTTGCTCCTGGGCTCTGCCAGGCCATGAAGTGAGGGGGAGCGCAGGGGCTGCTGAGCCCTGACACCTTCCTTTTCAGCTCCGGCAAATGCTTCTAAGCCCTGTTTGTGGCCTGTCTCCTCCAATCCGGCTTTTCTTTGCCTTTCCCCTCTGCTTGGAGCTGTTTTCCTTGTGTCAGTACAAGCCTTAACTCCGTAACAGGACAAATTCCTTGTTTCGGCAGCTCTTGCCAACACCGCCCTTGTGCCCGTGGACTCTGGTCTCCCTTCCCTGTAGCTCCGTCCAGCCCCTGCAACTTACATGGCAAAGTAACAAAAACCACTTCTGACTTCGTGGTTTGAAAGCCCCGTTTCCCTCTGGGAACCTGTCACTGCTCAGCTCCTCAGAGTTAGCACTGCCCCAGCTTCCACCCCATCAGGAACTTGTCCCCTTCCAACAACCCAGATGGACAATACCCGGCCTTTCTTCCCTGCCCTGCCTTTTCCCTCTTTTGCCACCAGCCCGCTCCCTGTAGCTTCGGGGCTCAGCTGGGTCCTGCAGCCCCCTGGCACCTTCGAACTCTCAAACCTCCTCCCGTGCTCTTCAGTTTCTGGCCAAGAAACATCTTGTGCAATGCCAGCAAATTTTGTCAAAAAATACATTTATTTAAAGAATTATTATAAATAATCTTCAAAAAATACAGTGTCATATAGTTTAAAAATACAAAAAAAAAAAAAATCCAAACTCTGATGGTCTTTTTTTTTTTCACTTCAAACTCCCGTCTTTTACTAATCGTTGGAGGACTCTGTGTAAGTACACTAGGAAATTGTTCAGTGAAGTAGTGTTGCCTGCTACCACGGGACATGGTGACTGTAATAGCAAAAAAAGAAAGAAAAAGCCGTTAGGCTGCTTGCTGGGGCTTGCGTGGTCTTGGCTGCTCGTGCTGGCGCGGGAGAGCGCTGGGCGAAAATGGTGACCGAGGGAGAAGCCAGCCGTGCCGAAAGCTCGCAGGCCCTGGGCCAGTGGGTGCCACAGGGGCCGAGGGCGATGGGGGGGAGAGCCTTGCCTTACCCTGTGGACCGGGCTCTTCCCTTGGACGAGGCTGAGCAGGTTGAGGTAAACGCCCTCCAGGTACGGGTGGCAGCTCCACGCCTCGCAGAGGACGGCGGTGGCTTTGCGCAAGATCTCCGTAGCGTTGTCTTTCTGGAAAAAGACACACAGGGCTCTCTTAGAAACCCTTTGGCACAGTCGCGGTGTCGTTAGCAGCAGGTTAAAACGGCACAAATAACACATTTTTGTTCTAAACGGCAGGTGCAAAGTACAACTTGAGATGTCGAAGCTTCCCAGCCGCGTGCGTGCACACGCGGGTCTGTTCCCGGCCCCGGTGA
>KL263737.1:0-14924 GCA_000699545.1 Podiceps cristatus
TATATAGTATATATATTATATAGAGAGAGTATATATAACTTTATGTGTATTTATTTATCTATTTATATAGCATGTATATCATCTATTGTGTATACTTAATAGCTTGTTTATGTAGTATATATTATATAGAGAGTATATTTATAAACATGTATAAACACATATATAAAAACAAACCCTTGCACCCATCTGTTAACAGAAAATAATCCATAAAATAGCTTGAACGGTAAGGTTTAGACAAACAAAGCAAGACGTTTGTGTTAGCCTGCATCATTTTTTCCTCATCTAGGTTTTGCCTTTGGCACAGGCAGTAGGAGAGACTGTGTGCTGTGGTGGTATGCCTAGAGGAGGTGTGCTGGCCTATCACTTACTTGCTCACCGTTGCGCAGTCTTCTCTGCGCGACTTGGTGGTTTGGTGCTCCTGCACTCTCCCAGCTGTTCTGAGGGCATGACTTACAGCAAACGTGCCACTTTGAGGCAAGAAGACTACAGGTAGCTGCTTGCAGGGCTGTAAGGTTTCCCTTGGTAGGCAGTGTGACATACTAAGAAAGGAGCATGTCATCTTCCAGAACATTAGGTACTGTGTTAAGGCTTGAAAATTATATTTATTGTGGTTTTGTGTGATCTGTAATACTTGTTGTGAAATGCTGTAGAGGGTAGTAGTTTCTGTTGAAACCAATGCTACCTACCATTAGTTAAACCAATGATGGGGAAAATCTTTTCAGTAGGGACAGCTGTGACAGGAGAAGGGGTAATGGTTTTAAACTAAAACAGAGTAGATTTAGGCTGGGTATAAGGAAGAAATTCTTCACAGTGAGGGTGGTGAAACACTGGAACGGGTTGCCCAGAGAGGTGGTGGATGCCCCATCCCTGGAAACATTCAAGCCCAGGTTGGACGGGGCTCTGAGCAACCTGATCTGGGTAATGGTGTCCCTGCTCCCTGCAGGGGGTTGGACTAGATGGGCTCTGGGGGTCCCTTCCAACCCAAAACATTCTGTGATTCTGTGATTCTATGAAACTAGACATCTCTCTAATAAGGCTTATTACCAAGAAAATCGTGTGTTTTATGTTGCATAGAAAGGAAGCTCAGTACCTAGCTGTGTATATTCACGGCTGAATACATGAAATGTTCTGGTTTATTGAATGATCTTCCAAACAGTAGCAAAATCCCTTTTTGTGTTTTTTCTTTATGTACAGAGCATTTTACCTAGAGCCTGGAGAAAGGGTTGGGGCATAAGGGAGGAGGTCAGTTCCCCATACTTCCTCTGGCTGGTGAGATGCTCATGAAGCACCCAG
Source organism: Podiceps cristatus (assembly GCA_000699545.1). NCBI lineage: Eukaryota > Metazoa > Chordata > Aves > Podicipediformes > Podicipedidae > Podiceps > Podiceps cristatus. The sequence goes on from KL263737.1 coordinate 1,294, forward strand.
TCACTTTGTGTTTCTATGCTCCCACTTCCCAATTAATAATAATGAAGACTTAATTCTTTTGAAAGGATGTCTTTTTGGGAAAAATACCTAACAATACCTCATCCTTATGACACTGGAAAAATTTAGATTTTTTTTTCTTAATAAAAATTAGAAATTGTGCCAGTAAGTAAAAAATACATAAGAAAACATAGCAAAACCCTTGAACAATGAGAATTATTCTTCCTCTAACATTTATTCTTGCAATGTTTTAGGCCAAACAGAAGATGTGATCATGCTCCTGAATTTTGGGGTTGATCCCACTGTTCCAGATGCACGGTCAAGATATGTCATAGATATCTTGAAAAAGAACAAAAACTTTGATGCTGTAAAAGCAGTCAGCAATCACATCGAGAAACGCACTTCCTCTGAGAAACGGGCAGGTACTACATGGACCGTGTGCTTTTCCTGTTTTAAAATTACATCCCTTAGATACAAAATTGTTTTATTTGTAATTGGTAATAATAGGTGATTTTTATGTAACTTTTCCTATGAGTCATCACCCTGATCCCCTGTCAGTCAATGATGATTGTTTTGTCCTTGCCCAAAGGTGGATGCTGTCCAACTGATGTTCTTGGTATGCCACACGATAAAATTACTTGGAAAATTTTAACCTCTCTTCATGTTAAGGGAAAAGAATAGCAGATCAGACTATCAAACTAGAACTATGAGAACATCTCATAACCAAAACAGGGGAGCTAAAATTTAGTTACGCTCTTGAAGTATGGGGAAACTTCAAAGTGCATTTTAAAAATTATTAATGATATTTCCAGGCAGTTTGCAAAGGACCTGGTCTCATACAGGAAGACACAAATCGTAATTGTCCCAGTGCTAATATGAAATTTTGTGAACTGGGGTGATAAACTGGTTTCCAGTCTGCTTTTTTGTAATCACTCGTCAGTTCTGAAAAGCATTCTGACTTCTCTGTTTTTTTATAGTTTTCAATTCTGGAAACTAATGTATCAGGTGTGATTGCTCAAATAATGGGAATTTGCTCTTCCACACCAATAAATGAGAATGAGAAAAAATGCAAATTGTACAATACCACCCCAGTGTGACAGTATCAACACTGGTTAACCCTTGTGTAGCTTCTTCTCTGCCCTAACAAATGGAGCAAACCTGAGCTGCCTGTACTGCTGCATGGTCAGAGAGATGCTAGTTGGGGCAGGAGATGGGGAGCTGCCCACCCTCAGGTCTGGCGGGTCCCTGCAGGATGCATCTTCTTGGCACTACAGCTTGGTCGCTGCTTACACCCGAGCTCTGAAAGAGACTGTAGCGGGCCACAGACATTTCCAGCAGAGGGTCCTGTCGTAGGAGGCCATTCAGAGAAGCTCTTGTGAGTAGCCACATGAGAACTGACGGATGGGCTGGTTAGGCCAGATGTGCCTGCAGGACTTTTGAGGTTCACAAACTCAGGAGGTAGATCCTACAGCTGATCTTTTCAAGACATGGTTTAGACTGCTGTTTAAAAATAAGTCCCAAGCGTGGACATTCTTTGTCTCGAAAGCATTTCTTCAGTAAACTCCTTCTGAGATGGCTTGGTGCCTGATTTGCTTGCTTTCCTTGGCACTAACCAACCATAACTTTAGTAACACCTGTATTAGAATTTTTACTGTATTAGTCCAAAGCATAACCTTGTCAGACCAGAACTCACTCATGTTGTACCTAACAAAAGCACAGATGGAGCAAAAGGCTGCGCAGGCAAATCAAGCTTGGCAAAAAGCAAAGTTTTTAGGCTACATCCCCTGTTTCATCTGTGTATTTCATATAAATTTACTGGAAAGCACTGGGTTTCATTGCATTTCCATCTTAAGGCTCCTGGCAAGCAGATTCCCATAGTTCCTCTTTCTTTGCTGTAGAGACTCCTGCCCTGCTCTGAAGAAGGTCTTAGCCCAGTGGTTTTCAGTTAGGAGATTAACAACAATCTCCCTGTGCTGGTAATTGCTTCTATTGATGTTCTAGGTAGTTCAGTCTGTCTTTTGGGGGTTTTGGGTGTTTTTTTGGGGTGGTGGGGGAGTTGTGTTTGTTGTTTTTGTTTTTGTTTGTTTGTTTGTTTTCCAGTGCACAGCCCCAAGAGTTTTCTAGGCTTAGTGCAAAATGAGAGGCTGGTTAATAAGCCACTGCTTTACAAATAACAGTCTGAGGTTAATCCTGGTTGCTAAAAAGATGACCAATCTTGCCCATCTCTCTGTTCTAAGGGGTAGAGCTACTTTTTTGTTTGGTCTTTGATGTACTTCAATTCCTCTAAACTTTTACGAAAGTCAGGCCAAGTCTTTCAGTTTTCATTTAAGGGCATTTTTTAGGACATAATTTAAAATCTGTCATTGCCCATTAGCTAAGTATCTCTTAAACTTGTAGGTATGATTTTGGTGTGGTGCGTTTTTTTTGTTGTGTGCTTTTTTTTTTTTTTTTCTTTTAAGAAGACAAATTATTTTATGGCCGTTTTTCTTAAATGCCACTGAGGAATCAGATAAGCTCAGGACACCTGATTAAAACTATACTGAAAATGTTCCTGCATTTAGTCATCTACTCTAAACATTCTGAACAATGATATCACTGCGAGGCAGCAGTGTTCTGCCTGCATGCAGATCAAACTTGTGAACTATTAAAATTTTCAGCTTAGTGTATTATTGTAAAGAGTGCATTCGATGAGTGTATCAAATATCCTTTGGGACATGAAGTCCATCACAGGACTGGCTTTGGCAGTAAGAGTTTCAACCATCTGATATTAACCTGGCACTACACATTTCTCAGAGCCCCAAGATGTAACGTATTACAATCCTGCCCTGAAAACATGCCAGCAAGGAACTGGATTTTCAATTTCTGTAATGTTTTGCAGGGGGGAATGAAGGCAGAGACATAGCTGATAGAGATTCTTTCCTGGATGTTCTTGAACAGTTTGTCCAGTTCTACAAGTTTGAAAAAGGAGCACATGAAAAAAATGTATTGAAGGAAGATACAGTTAAACGATTTCTGAAACTGCTGTCTTCTGTGAAAGGTACAGTGAGTTCCCATTTCTCCCCTTCACAAAACGTAATTGCTGTGAAAGATGTGTTTCCTGCTAACATACAGTTTTTCCTCTCTTACACTTCCTTCCCTTCCCTGTTTCTGCAACTGATATTACTGGAACAATGTGCTTTTACTTATTTTTATTGTTGTGTTTTGCACTTAGAACCACCGGAATATGCACAAAATTTCAGTGTGATGAATCAAAATGTTCAAACTTATTTTGCTGTTACCATCAGGACATAAAGTTGCATGTGTTGCATTTTGCTGTTCTGTACTTTCAGTTTAATGAGTTCATTAGTCTGAAATTAGTTTACAGTGAGATTGATTTTATTATATGGTTTGAGTGAGTTATGTTGTTTTGTCTGTCTTGCAGAAATCCCTGAAGGGGTGGTTTGCAACATCTCCCATGCCTGTACTAACAGCTTCATAAAACAGTTGCTGGAGAAGCAAATGTGGCATCAAGTTTTGCTGCTGCTAACAGGGAAAGCCAGTGGGGAGGAGCCGTCAGGTGGAGGACTCTTCAAAAACTGCAGTGTTTCAGATGTCGACATTGGCAACGTTATCCAACGGTGTGACAGACTGGATAAGCAAGTGCAGCTCATAAGATGCTTGATTGAACGAGGAGGTGAAAAACTGTGCAATATTAATGTGTTATAATAGATCGGATATTTTATTTGGCATGTTTGGAGCAACGTAGCTTTAGAAATACCAATGCATTTTTTTGTGGCTCTGTATAAGTGCGGCAACTTGTTGGAGTGCAGTCCATTGGCTGCATCCGCTGCATGCGACATGGGGAAGCTAGTAAGGCTACATGGGATAGACGATGTTTTTCAAATGAAATTTGGCTGTCAGGTCAAAGATTATTGTTGCTCCTTTTCTTGTAGTTTCTTTGGTTTTTAATTTCTCTGTCTTCAGCCAGAATGTTACCCTGATCGATAGAAACTGTAAGCCTCAGTCTTTGGGTTCAGTCTATTTTTATGTTACAAGTAATAGGCTACTTCAGTGATTTCCAAGGGATAACCAGATGTCTCTTTTTTAGCTAGTGTGGACATCATATTTTTTCTTGTTTTGCATGAGGTCTATTCCTAGGATTACTCTGGCATTTTTCATTTCATCTTATAACTTGATATTAGCTATAAATTACAGACACACAGTCCTGCTGCAGCCTTGTGGATGCCAGAGGTGCAAGGAGGCTTCTTGTTTCGGTCAGTGACTGACTGACTTGAAGAAGATATGATAGGAAGACAGAAAGGTCAGAACACAGCAGGAGGACTGGTTGCTCAGCTTAATGGGAGATCAGAGGAGATTCTGAAGGTTTTCTTAGTCAATAACTCTTTAACAGATAGATGTGAAAAGCTGACCAAAAAAATGTTGCCTGCTCAGCAATCAGCATGTACCTTCATCTGTTTAGAACTTTCTGTGGTTTGCAGATCTGGCATATCACCATATTAACCTCTAATATTTTCATGACCTTCACACCAGCTCTGCCAGATGGGATTGGAACCAGCTCTGAAATACCACTGCAAATATGCCTCAAACAGAATTATTTTGAACTGGCATATTTGCTGCTGACCAAAGGTGCGGATCCTCGAAATGTCTCCATTGCACAAGGAGATACTCCTTTGCACGCAGCAGTTTCCATCTGTTTAAACAATAGAGGTAAGGCTTTTGTCTGCCCTGGCCTAGGGAACACAAAGGGCTCTAGCAGATGTGCACTGTTCCTTCTCACAGCAACTGTTGAAAACATCCCCATTTCTTACCTGCCCAGCCCACTGCCCCTTCTACTGGTATTTACTGATGTGATAGCAGCAGATCAGGATGTTTGACTGTGTCTCAGCCCCCGAAGTTTGCAGACCAGAGGACACACACCAGTCTTTGTAAAGTCTTTGTATTCTACTTTGTGGTTGCAGTGGCTGGGGCTACGAGGAGAGTTAATGGCAGCTCAGGTGACCAGAGGCAGTCAAGCAGCTGTAATGTCTCCATCAGTTACTGTTTTGTGAACATATTATTGTTTAATCAAGCTGATTTTGAAATGAAGGCTCCTCTTTGAAACCCTATAAAATGTGTACTAGGTGGGAACAAAGTAGATGGGAAGGATCTAGGAAGAAACACAGGTAAAGGCAGAGCAATGGCAGCAGACTTTGAAGGAAATCCTACATTTTTTGTTCAGTCATAAATCAGGCAAAGTTTTGTTCAGAGGAGGACTGAGAGAGAGGCCTGTAGGGCTTGCATAAAAATGTAAGAAATTCAGATAAACTATCAAACTAAGATCCAAAGCCAGGTTTGATTTTAAATTAAGAAAAAAAAATGCATTTTTGAGTTGAAGGATTAAGATAATTTAAAATACTGAATTTATTCATTTTTAAAGCACATGCATTTCATTTAATAGCTTTAGAGAGATTAAAAGTATCGATATTGCCAGTTGTAATTTTTAAATGAAAAGATTAAGACCACCAATGACTATATGGTCTCTTAAGTATTTTTCACTGTGTAAAGTTTTTGAGGTGGAATTTCATTACAGTGCTTTTGATGTGTCACTATTTTACAGTTAGGAATAAAATATTTGACATACATTATCTGGTTTAAATCACATATATTATCTGTATTAAATCCAGAAAGCTGTAGAATATATCCCTTTTTTTTTTTCTTTTTTTTTTTTTTTTCCTTTCCAGGGAGGTATTGGACTAATCTTATTTTGTAGGAAATAAGATATCAGGATATCGGGAAATAATTGGGATTTTCCACAAACTATTTTAGTAAACCAAAGTTATCTGCAGTAGATTACTTCTGGTGGCATATTAAAATGAACCAACTGACCCCAGAGCAGTGTCCAGAGCTGCTGCTTGTCCAGATGACCAGAGTCACCAGCCTGTCTTAGGCAACAGTCAGGGCTGATGTTGGAAAATGAACGCATCTATCTGCACCTGGAGGTTAAAAAAAGGAATGGAATTGACTGATGCTACAGGAACAATTGCAGCACTAGAGATTTTTAAAACTTTGCTGCCATTGCCTTGTTTTCCCTGCATATTAGAAAAGCTCAGTTTAAGCCATTTCAAATAAGCATGTTTTACAAATGTGAAATGTAGATTTTTTTTTCTTTTAAAAGCAAGTTGATTTTCATTTAATAGCTGCAGGAAAAAGTATTAAAAATTGTTGGTCTACAAAGCAGCTTTGTAAAGGAAGTGATTTATTTTTTTTTAATGTTCTCTTACTTTCAGATGGCATTGGTTTAAACATCCTGAACTATCTGCTTGATCTCTTTGCTTCAAGACCTTCTGACTTTCCATATCTTAATCCAAACAGACAAGACAAGAATGGAAATACAGTGATGCATATTATTTTTCAGAGAGGATTTTCAAAACAGACTAAGAGAGTAATGGATTTGTTGGCAAAATTTGATATTAACTTTAATATAAAAAACAAATTAGGAAGAGATGTGAAGCATAGAATTAAAAAAAATGACCCACTGCTACTTGCTTGGAATAGTGCTACATTGGAGAAAAAGAAGAACCGTCAGGATATAGCAGGGCAGTCGTTTAAAAAATCTAAGCCCATTCCAGCCTTTGAGATACCAAAGACAAAGAGCATGGGGCGTTCTTCATCCGGGTTATTAAAGGCACCATCTAGCAACGCATCACGTGGTGATTTAAAAAACCCATATTCTGTAAAGACAAAAAAAGATCAGTTGGCGAAGCAAGAAACGGAAAGAGTAAATAGCCCTTTAACACTGCAGGAAAGTCTGGTGCAGGCAATCACAGTTTTAATTCAGCAATTGAAATTGGGTGACACTCTAAGAAAGGATCATCCTCTGGTACAAAAGCCATCTTCAACTCAGACTAATTTGGAAGAGGGAAAAAGTGAGTCCTTGCAACCTTGTAGAAGCATAGCTTACCCTGAAGGAGAAGGGGATGACTGGGAGAGAAAGAAAGGAGCAGGGGAATTTAGTGTGGCCCTGACTAATGGAGAGAAGGAAGAACTAGAGAAGGGGAAGATTCTGGATGTTGAGGCATATGTGCAGGAGTTTGATAACATGACCTGGGAAATAGAGTGCACTCCTGAAATGCTGAAGACATTGGGCAGCAAAGCTGTGCCTCATTATCTGAAAACTAAAACTGTAATGACAATTAAGCAGCTTGGCAATGGGGAATGGACTAGGGGCCTTCAGAAGCCACTGAAACACTTGAAAGCGGATATCCAGCTGTATGAAGCCAAGTTAGGCAAAGGTGCAAGAATGCTATGGGAACTTGCGATTGACTTTTCTCCTCGTTGCAGTGAGAGTGCAGAAAAGATTATGGAGACAGAACAGACAAAAAGTCTTCCAGAAAAATCTGGTAGAGTTTACACAGAAATAATCAGAATTTGGGCCATTGTTCTCGATCACTGCAAGCTGAACCGTGTCTTAGATAATATATGTATTTCCTACAATCGTGGTTTATCCTGCATCTTGAGGAAAAAGCTCAAGGGCATAAATGAAGGACATCAGAACCATAATGTGATAACACAGAAGCGCATTCCACGTTGCTATGTTGAAGACTCAGACGCAGAAAAATCAAAAGAACATACCATACCTGAGTATTTCCCTCCAGCCAGTGCAGCAGAATTGGAATTCAATATCATGAAATTTCACAGCTTTAGTACTAATATGGCGCTTAACATTATAAATGACATACATTCTTCTGTCGAATACCCTTTCCGAGTTGGGGAGCTTGAATATGCAGTAATTGATCTCAATCCAAAGCCCATGGAACCAATCATTTTAATTGGGCGAAGTGGGACAGGGAAGACGACTTGCTGCTTGTATAGGCTTTGGAAGAAATTCTATTCGTACTGGGAAAAATCCACCTTGGCAAATGGTCCTCTGCTGGAGAGGCAAACATGGCAGCAAAGACAGCGCAGTGAGGTTGAAAAAGATAGGTTAGAGAAGAAAGAGGGTGATCTAAAGCAGGACAGTGATGATTCGAGTGAGGACCAGATGAGTGACGAGGATGACCAGGACAGTGAGGAAGAAAAGGTTCCTGCAGGCACAGCTAGTGTGGAAATGAATTCATGTGATGACCATGAAGACGACCAAATGCGTAGCGCAGAGGCATCGAACAGGCTGGAGCACCTGCACCAGATTTTTGTGACAAAAAATCCCGTCTTATGCCAAGAAGTTCAGAAGAATTTCATTGAACTTAGCAAGTCTTCCAAGGTAACCAGTCACTTCAAGCCTCTGGAGCCAAATGTTCACAAGCTACAAGACATTAAAGATGAGAATTTTCCACTGTTTGTCACCTCCAAGCAGTTGTTGCTGTTACTGGATGCATCTATGCCTGACCCATTTTTTCCAAGAAATGAAGATGGCAGCCTTAAAAGAACCATTGTTGGTTGGAGTCCTCAGGAAGACTTGGTGGTACCAAATTTGCAAGATGAGGATGAAGAAGGTAACATTGAAGCAGAACATGGTGATGATGAAGGAGCTACAGATGCATACTCTGGTGAAAGTGATCCTCGGACTTTTGTGACTTACGATGTGTTTGCAAGTGAAATATGGCCAAAAATGATAAAAGGTAAAAGCTTGTACAATCCAGCACTGGTTTGGAAGGAAATAAAATCATTTCTCAAAGGCTCTTTTGAGGCACTGAGTTGCTCTGGGGGTAAACTTACTGAGGACCAGTACAAAAATCTAGGCCGGAAGAGATCACCGAACTTCACAGAAGACAGGAGTGAAATCTATCACCTCTTTTGTCTTTATCAGCAGATACAATCGCAGAGAGGTTACTTCGATGAAGAAGATTTGCTGTATAATTTATCTCAAAGACTTTCAAAGCTCAGAGGGCTGCCATGGTCCATCCATGAGTTTTACGGTGATGAGATACAGGATTTCACCCAAGCTGAGCTAGCACTGTTAATGAAATGCATCAATGACCCTAATGCCATGTTTCTAACTGGTGACACTGCCCAAAGCATAATGAAAGGAGTTGCTTTTCGTTTTAGTGATCTGAGGTCACTGTTTCATTACGCAAGCAAGAACTCCATGAACAAGAAGCAGCGTATTAGAAAACCAAAAAGGATATATCAGTTGTACCAGAACTACAGGTCCCATTCAGGTAGAGTAACAAATTTATGTATGATCTGAGCCAGTGCTCTTCAGTTGTCACTAATGATTGGAGTTTTCTACTGCCCAGTTCAAAGCATCTTCAATCTGCCTGTTTTTTTAAGAGATCAGATGATCAACTTTTTTTGACACGCAAATTCTGTGTTTTGACATCTCAACTGGAAAACCAAGCATGAACATTTTAAAAATTGTAATCTTTGAACTCTCTTGCTTACTGCATGTTTTGATTGTATTTGTTTGAAGGGAAACATAATAAATAATCATACCCATTTCTGTTGTCCTATCCCCAGATCGCTAGACTTTGCAGCATTGGTGTACTACTACTACTACTACTTTTCTTATTTGCTTCTCATTTTTTGACTTTTATTTTGTGAGGACACTGCTAAGCCTTTGTAGCATACTGTCTGATCTTTACAGGCCCAAGAATGAAGTCCACTCAAAATGGCAGAAAAATAAAGTGGACTTTACAGCTTCTCTCTTTTCTGACTAGTGTTTTTGTCGTGATATTTCTTGATTTCAGAATTCTAACAAAATCTTTTAAAAGTGTGTTTGCAAGACAGTGTGAGACAGTCAGACTGAAGTTTAAAGTCTGTATTCTGCTTATTACAGGTATTCTCCGTTTAGCATCTGGAGTGGTTGATTTGCTTCAGCATTATTTCCCAGAATCTTTTGATCGGCTTCCTAAGGACTGCGGTCTCTTTGATGGACCAAAACCTACAGTCTTGGAGTCCTGCAGTGTTAGTGACCTAGCAATTCTGCTGAGGGGCAACAAAAGGAAAACACAACCCATTGAATTTGGAGCACATCAGGTTTGCTTTTCTTAGGTATACGGCTTTTTGCAGATTCTTCCAGCTCTGTTGCTAAGTCATCATTTTATGTGGACTGCTCCCAGCTTTCTTTTTTAAGCCCTTGTGTCTCACTGATAAATTACGCTTTTTAAACCTAGAAAGCTTTATGATGATGGTTTCTATTTCTTCTTAATACACATCTGGCTCTTTCTGTTCTTGTTAGCACCAGATGTTTCTTGTCCCATTCCTTTCTAACTCCAAATTTTCTTACACTGGATCTATGACTATCTTCTCATACCATGCATTTGTCAGTCTTCTAGTGGCAACTTTGTGACCTTTTGTGGATTGAGCTGAAATGTCTTATGTTAAATGCTATCTGTTTTTGAGAAAGCTCTTGCATTATCATGGCGTTTGTGTGCTCTCTCTAATAGGCTGATACCTTTTTTCTTTTTGATTCTTAGTATATTCTTTTCATTAATGTATTTTATGACAGGTGGTATTAGTGGCAAATGAAACTGCAAAGGAGAAGATACCTGAGGAACTCAGTTTAGCACTTGTAATGACAGTTTATGAAGCAAAAGGCTTGGAATTTGATGATGTGCTCCTTTACAACTTTTTCACAGACTCAGAGGTATTTAGTTCTTACACATTTTCTGCATTTTTTGTTAATGTCTTAATTTTAAAAGTGGTCTAATTGGCTTTCCAGTTGGGAAATATTCATTGTTTTCTCTGAAGAGAGTTGGTTTCATCACAGTAGAAAACAGAGCTCTTAGGTTTATGGATTAATGCCTCTTCCCTTAGTGCTGCATTTTCCTTCAGACTGGCTGTTAAAATTTAAGGGAGAGCCTTGCAGTTCACACAACAGTGCACGCGTGCGCGCGCACAGACACACATGCACTTCTGCTACATGCCAAGACTACTGTGCTAGCTTATGGCATGTCCCTACCAGCTGCTCCCTGTACAGGTCAGAGCAGCTGATGGAGGGACACTCCATCACCCTCGCAGGCCTTCTATCTTATACCGGGGTTCTGGGTTCCAAAAAAGTACGTTAGACCTTCTGCATTGCATCACCACTCTGTTCACAGTGTGGGTTTCGTGGTGTGCTAGCTCATTGAAAATCACTGAAATAATTTTTCAGCCACAAATAAAATGAAACAGATTTTTTTTAATTAAAAGCTTAGAAGAACAATTATGTTTAGAATCAAATAGTGTGTATGTGTTGCAGGGTGTGCTTTGTAGCCATCTGCAACTTGGCTCCAGAAAACTCATTCTGGTTTAGCTCAGGGGTTGTCAGGAAACAGGATGGTCTCTATAATGGAGACCAGTGCCTGTAGAGCGGCCTTGGTTAAGAAGGCTTTTTTCCTGGAGGTGTTTTGTTGTTTGTGTTTTGGGTTTGATTTTGTTTTGTTTTTTATGGACTTCCTTTTCCCCCTTAGTGGTTCTCCAGGGAGCTCAGACCCTGCCCCTCTTGGGTTTCCTGTAACTCTGGACCTGTGCGGTTCTTGAGGCTCCTCACAAAGAGTTGTCGACCTCAGAAGCCTTGCTGTTGTTGCTGGAGCATCACCGAACCCCCCCATCCCTGCCCCAGCCAGGCAGTAGGCAGCATCCTTACTGAACATGCCTGCAGAGACTCAAGAATAACCATGACCGAGTTGCTCTGCAATTAGACATTCAGTGTGAACATCTCTGTTGCAGATACCCTCTGCCTTTAGCCCTCAAAACAGTATCTTGGATGTGGCTTTCAGCAGATGAAAAACTCAGATGTATAAAGGAAAACAGAACAGCTTACAGGTGACTCTTCATAGAGGCTAGTCGACATTAAGTGGTGAGGGTGGAAGGAAGGAACTTGAGGTGAATGACCTTGCATCTTGCTTACTGAGATTTGGGGACAGTATTATAGTGGCTGTCATGATAGATTTCTCAAAGTTGTTCCATTTTTGATGATGTGAGTTGTGCTCAGAAAAACAATGAACTAATAGCAGAATCTGAAGTTGAGTGTGTTGAGCATTTTGACTCAGCTAGACTAATATATGTCAGGCCTGGAGAACTGTTTGTATATAATTCTTCTGTTTTCCTGCAAGTCATGAGTAATTGAGTTGATTTGAGCAGTTGAACAAGCAGGCAGGAAAGAAGTTCACCCTGAGGTTTTCTAGTTTTGAAAAGCTGAATTTCTGAACAGTTATAAACACAGGAAATGTGGCTGTGTGCTGTTTATAATTTTTTGGATTTGCTTTTTATTAGCTGTGAAAATAAGATTTGAAATGAGTCTTGTTTCATGAAGCAGATTTGAATGAAGACTCAGAAAGGTAAAAACCCCAAGCCCCAAAACCACAGCAAGCTGTTGACCAAACTGATACCATTAGCTGATTTGCATGTTGTAATCTGTGAAAGGCATAGGAGTGTTTCAAGTGATGATTTATTGCATTCTTAACTTCAAAATACATTTTGCAAGAAAACTTTCCTTCATTTTTTTCCCATTAAAAAGACAGTTAACCTGTATCAAGTTGCTTAAAGCTCTGAACTATACGTCTGTGTGTGTGTATATGTATAGATAAATAAAAACATGATTATTTTTCAGTTTGTGTCAGAAACTTGGAGCTATGTAATCAGGTTTCCATTAAATACCAAAAAGGGGAAAACATAGCAAGTTAAAATATCCTTATGAATTTCTGAGTTGTTAGTTTTGTGTGGGATCAGGAACCTGCAGAAAAGTGTGATCAGGAGCTGGCATTTGGTCATTTGTTACATGGCATGAGATTGCACACCACCAATATGCTGCCACACCTAACATGTTTAAGCATGTTTGTGCACATTTATAGAAATTTCTCACATGAACATATTGTCAGAGCCCAATATTCTCTGATCACGCTTTTTTAGATGCTCCACGTATTTTTTTGATCATCTCTGAGCCTCCTGGGCAAGGAGGGTGTATTGGCCAGTGACATTCCACTCCCTCGCTCAGACCAGCCCTAGTGTTTACTGGTGTTGTACAGTGAGCTTAATACATTCGTCGCATGAAATGACCATCCCTCTTGCCTGCGCACAGTGAGGGTGAAAATAATCCCTGTATCGGATACTGGTGTGTGCACCTCCATGGCTTCAACCCTTTTGTTTTGTCCATGGCTGTGCCTGCCCCTTCCCCGTGTCATGGTTTACATAAGCAGTGATGACTTGTATGCCAAAAATGATGAGCCAAATGTCCCTCTTCTTAATCCACTGCCTTTTCCTGTCAAGGTGAGTGATCTGGGCCCCGTTCTGAGAACTGCCTTTTCAGTGCCAGAGGACAGCAGCCACTGCCTCTGTTTGTATGGATCCTGCTTTCTCCAAGTCTTCTTGGTGCTACAGGGATGAGGTTTGGTGAGGTTGGCAGCTGCCTGTCCTGGCCTACAGGCTTGAATCTATCCAACATGTCTTAGATAGCAGATCTTGGCATGATAATTTTCAGCTCATGAGCGTTATTGTACTGCTATTTACCTTGCACTCTGCCCTGGGCTGGCAGGGAGCTGCCTGGCCCAACAGACAGCACATCCCCAGTAAGTCTGCCTGTTGCGATATTGGGGTTTGTAGAGGAATTCTTGGCCCTAGGACAACACCAAGCTGGGAGGGAGTGTCGACCTGGTTGAGGGTAGGAAATTTCTACAGAGAGATGTGGACAGGCTGGATTGATGGGCTGAGGCCAGTGGTATGAAGTTCAACAAGGC
>KL263737.1:15398-48042 GCA_000699545.1 Podiceps cristatus
TCACCCAAGTAACAGGCAATAGGACAAGAGGAAATGGCCTGAAACTGCACCAGAGGAGATTTCGATTGGATGTTAGGAAGCATTTCTTTGCTGAAAGGGTTATCAGGCATTGGAACAGGCTGCACAGGGAAGTGGTCAAGTTACCATCCCTGGAGGGATTTCAAAGATCACCATACAGACATGACTGCCATTAGCAGTCCCTACATGCTCCACCATCACGATGCCGGGCAATCCCAGTCCCTGGGAAGTAAGAGGTAGCTTGAAGGCAGCTCAAGCCAGTTGCACTCTTCCGGTTTGGTTTTAATTGTTGCTCAGTTTTTACACACTCTGGGCTGAGCCACATATTCACTTCCCCATGTTGGCCTGGCTGGCTCAGGAGTGCGTTACCTCTACTAGCTATTTCAGGGAAATCTGTTTCTTCAACCTGATGACTGCCGCGTACAGCTGTGTATCTCAAACAAAGGTTACCTCTAATACTGAGATGAAGCTCAGCTTTCTTGATGAAGATTGGTGGTCATTCTTTACATTCTGCCCTGAGCTAATATTTTTTTTCTCACCCATCTCCTCTGAGTCTTCTTCACTTGTGGGGGGGTGTTGGTCAGTCATAACATCTGACCTTATTTGCATGTGTGGGCAGAAGTGATTGCTGCATCAACTAACCTCATTCTCTTGACATTTTAGGCTAGCAAAGAATGGAAGATCATTTCTTCTTACACTCCTGATTTGGATGTGCAAGTAGGAAACAAACTGCTAATCGAAATGCCTTTAGAGGATGCTACTGGTGTGCAGAAAAGAGCTTTTAATGTTGAAATGTACAAGGTGAGTCTTTCCTAACATTGGGAATACGAAGGATAAATTAAATTCTTGACTCTTAGAAGTAGGGAAATTTCTTCAAGAAATACTTTCATCCTGTAGTTCCATGTTTATCAGGGCTGCCTTATCTTTTTGATGGTTGTTCACATTTGTATAATATATACTTGATTTTGAAAGATGAGAGGTTTTCTGCAAATGTAATTTGATCAGAGAAACAGAACAGCTGTGGTTAAAGTAAATAGCAAATCAGCTTGTCAATATTTATTATTACTCTAGTCTGGTTTCAGATGGGTGCCACTACCTTAAAATTCAGGAAACTTTTTAGAATCTAGTGAGTCATTTTCAGGATTGTATGGTAAAAAATCAGTAATTGTATGTGCAAGTGATTAGAAGGAAAATGGACTGTCACATCTGCAGCTGCTAGATTTGCTTTAGAAGTAGCTCCATGCAAATGAGCTGGACAATGACTTACATAATTGAAAAATCACATAGTTAATAATTAGACTTGTTTGCTTAAAGTTATTTTGTTAATTGTTATTCATTGTGTATACATACACAATGTTTTCTTATAACTGCAAAGTATGTTTCTTCCTAACAATTTAGCTCATCTGGCATTTAATATATTTTATTTTATTTTAGTGTGTTACTTTAGTTATGGGGTTTTTTGTTTGTTTTTGTGGGTTTTTTTTGGTTCTACTTCAGATGCTGAATGGAGAACTAAAGCAACTGTATACTGCCATTACAAGAGCCAGGGTCAATCTTTGGATCTTCGATGAAGACAGTGATAAACGGGCTCCAGCTTTCAAGTATTTCATCAAAAGAGAATTTGTTCAGGTTGTCAAAGCAGATGAAAAGAAAGGTAAAGTTATCCTAAAACTTTCTTAAAAGATTGTCAGACAGGACAGCCTACTCATGCTTTCTTGCTTTTAGGATGTGTAATAAAAAAGGTTAAATTCCTTGGTCCCTCTAACAGTATGCATTGGTAACTGGCCTTGCAAATTTCCACTGTTGTCAGTTGGTCTTATTTCTTTTGGCTCTAAAGATCAGTTGTATATGTTAATACATAACTTCATTGCTAATTCATTAGTGGTTTTTTTTTCCTGCATGGTA
The DNA here is from genome assembly GCA_000699545.1 of Podiceps cristatus. Classification (NCBI taxonomy): domain Eukaryota; kingdom Metazoa; phylum Chordata; class Aves; order Podicipediformes; family Podicipedidae; genus Podiceps; species Podiceps cristatus. Next base: position 17,322 of record KL263737.1, read on the forward strand.
ATGAAGACTGTTCATGGAAAACCATCCCAGCTAAAAGAAATTTGTCAAATAAATAATTTGGTTTCTGTAAAGACAGTAGATTTACTCAAATTTTTGTGCAAAACCCAAGCATGATTTTTAAAGGTCTTTCAGTGCTGATTGAGAGGGATAAAATGTTTTTAACTCGTAGTTACCATTACTGGTGTGAGCACAAATCATGAAGTGTTTGGAACATTATGAAATGTTAATGCTTAGTTTTGGTACATGATAAGTGGTTTCTGTTCTTTATCCATTCTCACATAAAATGATGACCCCTGACCTTCCAGACTTAGATGACAGCATGTTTGCTAAAACTTCAACTCCAGAAGAATGGATTGCACAGGGAGACTATTATGCTAAACATCAGTTCTGGGAGGTAGGAGCACATGTTTATCTGAAATAAGGTTTCTTGTCTATTCTGTAACCTTTTTTTTTTTTCTTTTTTTTTTTTTTTCCTTTTTATCTGTTAAATTATCTGTAAACCTTCATTTGCAGTGTATCTTAATTTGTGGTTTGTAGTTGTGTAGGTGTCTACAGATTAATTGTAAACAACTTGCAAGAAGTAAGTAGGGAGAGCAAGCCTATTGTCTGTAATCTTAAATTCACTACCCAGGAATTTGCAGACCAATAAGGGGAAGAACACTTTAATGTGCACAAATGAAAGATGGTTGGAAAAAACAAGTATTATTGACAAAATGGAATTGACAAAATTTGTGAATCTAAACCACATGCTTCACAATATCATTATATATTGTAGGAAAACAAAAACATTTCTTGGAAGTAAATTGATTTGGGTGATGATCTCAGAGCCCTTTTATGGTTTTTTTGAATAGTAATTAGGGACAAATACAAAATACGCGTTAAGGAACAGCATGTAAGAACTAAGGGAGCACTAAGAAAATCACAGAAAGAGTAGCAAAATGATGGTTTCATTCCCTTACAGTTTAAAGAACATGGAGATTTTACAGTCTTTTATTTTCTAAATTGATAGGTAATAAGATCCAGATATGGGATGACAGTTAATGGAATGGAAGAAAAATCCAGTAAGGACAATGACACCAATGAATTATTCTACAAAGAATTAAGGAATATCTCTAGATCAACTGCCCTTGTCCTTATGGGTGATTTTGGCTTCCCAGACATCAACTGGGAATACCATGCAGCAGACACAAACAGGCCCAGGAAATTTCTGAAGCGCATTGAAGATAACTTCTTGGTATAGATACTAAGGGAGCTGACTAGCAAAGGTGCCCTCCTAGATTTGTTGTTTGTAAACAGAGAGGGACTCATGAGTGAAGTGGTGATTTGTGGCTGTCTTGGTCACAGTGACCACAAAGTAGTTGAATTTCAGATAGCGATAGGAGAAAAACTGCCAGCAAAACTTCAGCCATGGATATGGGGAGAGCAGACTTTGAACTGCTGAAGGATCTAGTTAGTAAGAGCCCCTGGAAATCTGCTTTTGAAGATATGGGGTCCATGACTGCTGATCACTTTTTAAGAGCCATCTCTTAAGAATGCAGGAGCAGGCAATTCCAAAGTGTCAGAAGTCAAGCAAGCATGGAGGAAGGCCAGCTTAGCTGAGCAGAGATCCTCTTCTACAACTTAGGCAGAAAATGAAAGTATATGGATATTGGAAGCAAGGACAGGTGACACAGGAGGACTACAGACACTCTTTGCCACTCTAGGGAGAAAATTTGTGCAGCCAAAGCATAATTAGAGTTTAAGCTGGCCGCTACTTTGAAGGACAACAAAAAGGGCTTTTTTAAATACATTAACAGTGAAAGGAGGATCAGAGATAGCATTTGTCCATTACTTGATGAGGTATTGCACCTCACAAATAGGAACGTAGACAAAGCAGACATTTAATCCCTTCTTTGCCTCTGTCCTTAACACCAGTGCTGGGCCCTGGGACTCCTGGAGCCCTGTGTTGGAAGACTGAGTGGAGGGGGAAAGGTAAACTCCTAGCTGACTCTGAACTTGTTTGAGACTTGCTGCTCCAAGCTGGATGCACATAAATCTATGGGGCCTGATGGCATTTGTCCCAGGGTACTGAAAGAGCTGGACGATTTTATTGCAGGACCTCTCTCCATTATTTTTCACCAGTCTAGGGAGTCTGGAGAGGTCCTAGTCAACTGGAAGCAGTCCCAGTTTTCAGAAAGGATAAGAAGGAAGAACTTGGTAATTATCCTGGTAAAATTATGGAGAAGGTTATCCTGGGAGTTACTGAAAAACACTTGAGAGATGATGCAGTCATTGGTCATAGCTAGCATGGGTTCACAAAGGGAAAGTCCTGCTTAACCAGCTTAGTTTCCTTTCATGAGAAGGAAAGCCAGTAGATGTGGTGGTTTTGGATTTTAGCAAAGCTTTTGATACTGTCTCTCACAGTATCCTTCTGGACAAAATGTCCAGCCCACAGCTAGACAAGTCTGTGAGTCAGTGAGCATCTGGCTGACAGGTTGGGCTCAAAGAGTTATAGTAAATGGGGTTACATCAAGCTGGCAGCCAGTCACCAGTGGGGTTCCCTAGGGCTCAATTTTAGGACCAGTGCCTTTAATGTTTTTACAAATGATCTGGATGCAGGAATGAAATATACATTAAGTAAGTTTGCTAACGATACTAAACTAGAAGGAGGTGTGGACTTCCTCAGTGGTAGAGAGGCCTTACAGAGGGAGTTGGATAGACTAGAGATCTCCGCAGTCACCAACCTTATGAAATTTAACAAGAGCAAGTGCTGAATTCTGCACCTGGGATGGAGTACTCCTGGTTATATGTACAAACTGGGGGGATGAGAGGCTGGAGAGCAGTCCCAGTGGAAAGAGATTTGGGGGTTTGGGTTGATGGCAAGTTGAATGTGAATCAACAGTGTGCCCTGGCAGCAAAAAGGGCCAACCATGTCCTGGGGTGCATCAAGCACAGCATAGCTAGCCAGTCAAGGAAGATGACACTCTACACTGCACTGCTGTGGCCCCACCTCAAGTACTGTGTGCAGTTTTGGGTGCCTCAATATAAGAAGGACATCAGACTATTAGAGTATGCTCAGAGGAGTGTGACCAAGATGGTGAAAGGTCTTGAGGGCAAGACTTATGAGGAGCAACTGAGGTCACTTGATTTGGTCAGCTTGGAGAAGAGAAGGTTGAGGGATGACCTCATCGCAGTCTACAGCTTCCTCAAGGTGAGCAGCAGAGGGGGAGGTGCTGATCTCCTTTCTCTGGTGACCAGCAACAGGACAGGAGGAAATGGAATGAAGCTGTGTCATGGGAAGTTCATACTGGACATTAGGAAAAAGTTCTTCACCAAGAGGGTGACTGGTCACTGGAATAGGCTCCCCAAAGTCATGGTACCAAGCCTGTCAGAGTTCAAGGAGCATCTGGACGATGCTCTTAATCATATGGTTTAGTTTTAGGTAGTCCTGGGAGGAGCAGGAAGCTGGACTCAATGATCCTTATGGGTCCCTTCCAACTTGAGATAATCTATGATTCTGTGAAATAAAATTTTGGATACTTTTTTTGACCCTGACAGAAGGAAGGCTTCCATTTTTGCCGATAGCAACATATATTTTTTTTTGTATGGAAAATAGATATTTGTAACAAGGCAAAAATTAAAATAAGCAGCTGCCACTATTACAGACAGTCTTTATCTCCCTTTGAAGAAAAAAAGCAATTTCCTAAACAGGCAGAAAAGTGTTTAGAAAAAAACACACAGCTGCAAAAATTTCATCTTGAAATATGACATGTATCAGCTCTATTACCTGCTATTCTGTTTTCTTTATAACCCTGATCTTTGTTTAGCATTGGTACATTAAGAAGAAATTATCTGGTGCATTTGGGAGTTCTAAGAGTGGCCTACAATGTGCAATTTCCAAGCAGAAGCAAATACTAGATTAATGGATAGAATAAAGAAATAATGATGTTGCAGGATGGGCAAGTTTATAATGAAGCAAACCTTGCTAGGAGTATGGTAACTCTCGCTCTCGATGCTTCTCTTTAGCTTATCACAGAAAGGTCCTGGTATGGTAAAAGCATGGATAAATGTTCTATGTTTTTCAATTTAACTTTGCACACATTGATTTTCCTAACTTTTATTAATAAAACTTATGTGGCAGGTGCCTGGTGACTTACCAATTAATGACTTAGGCCATCATTCAAATTGCATGTGCTGTTTGTTCTATCAGCCTACCAGGAATTTTGCTTTCACTACTTCCATGTAAAACATGGTAATTAAAATTCTAATTTTGATAGTCACATGTGGACTGACTTAAAGCTAAAAATATACTTCAATGTTTTACCACCTTTTCCTTCTTCCAGGCACCCTGCCAGTCTTTCCATTACAGTGACTGTAAAATTAAGTATTGCTTTTATGTGATAAGCCATGGGCTGGATGCACATGTGTGTGAATGCTGTGTATGATTTCATCCCAGGTGGCAGCCAAATGTTACCAAAAGGGAGGAGCAGCTGAGAAGTCAAAACTGGCCCTGGCACATGATGCTGTTCTCAAAGTGCACTCAAAGAAATGCAACCCCAGGTAAGCGTAAATGCGGATGAGCGAGTGTCATTCTGTGGTGCCAGACCTCATGGGTGTGTGCAAGGGGAGATTCCCACCACAGTTGTGGGACCAGACTGGAGACATCAGAGAACCACACAGGCAAAGTGTCTTCACATCTTTGTTTGTGGGTAGCAAAAGAGATTTAAGAAATTGGGAAGTCTAGTGCAACTCCAACAGGATCCGGGGCACTGCTCTGCTTGGGGAGTAGTGAAAGCAGTTGTACACCGTAGGCTGCCCAAACCAAATGTGGCCATTGAAAGGGCTTACTGGTTATGTGAGAGAGAAGCAACGGGATTTGCATTACCTCGAGAGGCTTTATATTCTTAGATGTAGATAGAAGAGCACATGCCATCAGCAGTGCTCAACTCCAGTTAATCCCACTGCATATTCACTTAACAAAGAAGGAATGGTGGTGTACATCACGGAGGAAAAGCTGCTAACAAAAGATGATCTTTGAAGTAAAATTAGTGTTAAAGTCAATCTATACTAAAGAAGCCGAACTAGGTCTGAACCAAAGGGCAGTTTTAAAGAGATTTTGAGATGAATCACTTAGTTCGTGCTGTCAGCTGGATAAAATAACTCAAAGGTTTGACAGGGGAGGAAGTTTGCAGTGTCTTCAAGAGGCTGAAAATCTATTTGGGACTTGTCTCAAATAAGACAGGAAAAAACTTCATGAGGAAGGCTTTAGATGTGAGTGAATTAATTCCTGATCATTCTGGGAAGGCTGAAAACCAGCAGTGACAACAGAGTGTGTAAGGAACTGTCCTGGTTTCAGCTGGGATGGAGCTAATTTTCTTTCCAGTAGTTGCTGTATTTTGGATTATGGAGAATGTTGATAATACACTGATGTTATTACTTTCTGCTAAGTGATCAAGGACATCTTCCAGCTTCCCAGGTTTTGCTAATGTGCAGGTGCAAAAACATGAGAGGGGTATAGCCAGTACAGTTGATGCAAACTAGCCAAAGAGAGTATTCCATGCCATAGACGTCATGCACAGTATAAGTGGGGGTCAGCTCATGGGCCAGTTCCCTTCTTTTTCCCTTTTTTCATTCATTCGTGCCTTTTTGTTCATTCATTGGGCTCTTTGTTCATTCATGGGGCTCTGAAACTTAGTGTTCTCGGAGAGCTGCAGGGGAATATCCCTGCTCCCTGACTGCTGCTCGGGATGGGCTATTAATCATTGGGTAGTGAGAAATTGTGCATCATTTGTTTTGTATATATTATTATCCTTATATATTATTATCATAATTAACATATACTTTTTTTTATTTGCTGTCCTGGTGAACTGTTTTTATCTCAACCCAAGTGTTTTCCATTCTTTGTGGTTCTTCTCTCCACCCCACTGACGAGGGGGAGAGTGAGCAAGTGGGTGCGTGCTATTGGGTTACCAGCTGGGGGTTAAACCACAACAGGAATGACTAGAGCAGGGGTAGCTAGCACTGAAGGGAGAAGGATAAGGTCTGGGGAAATGTTATGACTGGAGTTAATCAAGGTTTTACCTTTTTAAATCACCTGTTTTATATTACTGGCCCTGGATAGAAGTATAAGGATACTAAAATTTTGTGATCATAGAGAATTTGTTGATGGGAGTGAAAAAACCCTTTTTTTCAGTTGGCTGTAAGCTGAGGTGCTTGTCAGATGGATAAAATTTGAGGAGAAGAAATTTAGTATATTAGGATATGTTAAGTTGATGGAACATATGTAATAATGGAGCTGTGAAAGTGGCTTTTTTTTTTTTTTTTAGAGCAGTATTAATGATGGCGTACAAAGCATAAGTAAGATTCCTGGAGTGAAAAAACCCTTTTTTTCAGTTGGCTGTAAGCTGAGGTGCTTGTCAGATGGATAAAATTTGAGGAGAAGAAATTTAGTATATTAGGATATGTTAAGTTGATGGAACATATGTAATAATGGAGCTGTGAAAGTGGCTTTTTTTTTTTTTTTTAGAGCAGTATTAATGATGGCGTACAAAGCATAAGTAAGATTCCTGTGTGCTCTATAATATGAAATTTTCTGTATGGTTCTGATCCTTCAGGCTCAAGAATGGTGAAATCAGACTAGGTCTTGGAAGAGAATAGACATGCTGTGAAGATACCAGAAAGGCTGGACTTGTTCAGTTATACAAGAACAAAGGCCGAGAAAAAAAATGTCTTTAATGGCACTAGAGCTAAACAGCAGATAGGAAGGAGGAGCAAGTTAAGCTAGAAAAGAGAAGCAGCATAAAACCACACTAGTATACTTAGTTTTGAGAATTAAAAAAAAAAATAAAAAAAGTTGGTTGGATTCAGTGACAGATCATGTAATCCTAAACTTAATTTTGATGTAAGCGGTAATTTTCTCTTACTTTCTACAGGGAAAAACAGATGGAATATATGACATTAGCTAAAACCTACTTGGAATGTGGAGAACCGAAACTGTCCCTAAAATGTCTGTTTCAATCAAAGGAGTTCCGGCTTTGTGCAGAACTGTGCAAAAAGTTAGGAAAGGTATTAAATCCTCGAAACTATCCTCTTCTTTTCAGTTTCTTTTTACTACAGCTTCCCCCCACCCCCCCCCCCCCCCCATTACTTATAAGGTAATAGTATTTTTCTGTGATGCTGTGGTAGCTTGGTAGCTGAACTAAAACAACTCTTTAAGCTGAGCTGTTCAAGAGGAAGCATTTGTCACAGAATAGCCAGAAGAGGAATAAAGAGGACAATGATGCAATTATGCAGCCTAGGTTTATTTCTTTGGCTTTCCTCAAATGCTACTGTTGGTCATTTCTGCTTTACAGTTGAAAGTTAATTAATGACTGAAACTTAAGCTGTTACTCAATAATGAATGAAACTTAAGCTGTTACTTCATTCAGTACTCTGATTCTGTTGAAACTTCACTGATTACAGCCATCTAAATAGAACTTTGAAACTTGCAAGGATTAAGTAACGTATTAACAATGAGTTTCTAAGTGTATGAGGAGGTTTAACGTTTTTCATTTGCAGTGTGTTTCCACTAACAGACTGTAAAGTAATTGTTGTCAAATATTTAAAGTTTAAGATACAAGGTTAGGGTTCCCATTCTGCACCCATAACTGTTTTAATTTAATCCTGTTGATTCTGAGAAATTTGCAAGTCAACAACAGAAGTGTGTGTGGTGGCTTTTAATAACAGGCAGAGGTGGGTGAATAAAAAGTACTTTGGAAATCCTGTATAACACCTTTAATTTTACATTCTAGTTTTTTTCAGACACAAATATTCTGAAGTTTTTTTAAAAATCTGTTCAGATTTAATGATGGTTACTTTAATATGTATTTGATTACATTCAGATACTTCAATTACATTTTATTAAAGTGTTCTTCTCTATGAGGCACCTAACATGATGGAATTACTAAATTTATTCTATTCATGCAGTTTTGACTGTTTAGAGCACTTCAGTTTCATTACTGACTTCTGCATTGCAGATGAAAGATGCTGCGATTTACTATCAGAAAAGCCAGTGTTACAAAGAAGCATCTGAATGTTATGAACAAATTGAGGAGTTTGATCTGGCAATTAAAATGTACTGTCAGGAGGAACTCTATGAAGAAGCAGCAAAGGCAGTTGAAAGGTATGTCTTCCAAGGTGATGTTGGAAGGTAATTATCTTTTCCATTTCCAAATTCACCATAATACAGCTGGCTCACCATAAAATTTTCACAAGAGTTGTGGCTGGTGACTTTGTTCCATATGAAGTTAAATTAATTTTGTCAGAATTCTCACTTGGGTAATGATAACACGGTGAAAGCATTCTACTACATTCACAGCTGGAGCAGTGACTAGCTTCATTTTCCTGGGATTTTTTTCCAGTCTGTATTACTAGTCATGCAAGTTCTCCTTCTGCCAGTCCTCTGAACTAGTGTCTTACAGTAAACGTGACAAAAACATTCGATAGAAGTATTAATACTTCTCTTTTAAGAGTGAAATAGTAATCGATTTAGCCACTTAGTCACTGACTTCTGTAGGAGTATAACTATTAGATGTGTGGTATATAATGCAGCAGTCATCATGGCAAATGAACTATTTGCCTCTGAAAATCTCTAACTCAGAGCAAAGAATAGTAATTTAAATGACCAGCTTGCGCTGCCTTTCTGACAGACTCTTGGTCCCAGTCTCTGAGATGAACTTTTCCATACCATCTCCCTTATGCTGGCTCAGGGCAGTTACAAGCTGTCTCGCACTGATTTTATTAGTATTTTTTCAACAGAACTTTGCATCTGGCACCATCCCTGTGACCTCATTAGCACATTCTTGCATAAACAGTTCATTTACTCTCCACACTTTTCATTACACCTAAATTGATTAATGACTTTTAAAGAATATATACACCAGTTAGAATTCTAGCAAGGCCTACAGTTACACACCTTCACTGAAATTTTGTGATGTACCTTTAATAGTGGCAACTGTTTTTTGAAAGACTGAGGTTGTTTAATATGTAGAGATAGTTTGATCAAAAAGTTCAAGCATTAAAGTCATCTTACCAACTAATGATTTTTTTAAATCAGCCTCCCCAAATCATTCATGCAAATTCATCAGCAGAGGTACAAAAAAGTGCACTCCCACGTTTATCATGAAAAAGATGATCATAAAAGGCTAATGATAATTTACTCACCCATCAGGAAAAAAATTACTCATTCTCAGCATATAGGAGAGAATATGTTTGCAAGACTGACTTAGGGGATATCTTAATAATTTCACGTTAGCTAATAATAATTAATAACTGAGTGTTTTAAAGTGCATGTTTTGAAAGATGCAACCAGATGCTTTGCTCAGGCACTCAATAAGCAGCAAAGCATGCCTAGGTACATATGATGGAATTGAAAGAGTTCTCTGAACTGAGCGGTTTATGTAAATTTTACACAATATCATCCACATTGGCCTGTGGAGAATTCATTGAAATTCTGATTTATTTCCTTTTGGTTTCTGTTCATGTAAACAACTATTCTATAATGAGGGTTACTTTAATAAACAGAAGATTATCACTGGCAAAATGTGATTAAAATAATTTGTACAGTGATTTGACAGCATGGAGAAAGATTCACTAATGCTGTAAACATTGTGATCTTTTTTGTACCAGAAGATTTAATGATCTTGCTTCAGACAGCCTTATGTTGTAACTAATTTATTTCTGTAGATCTTTTAAGATGATGTGATTGTTTTTTGCATGACAGACGTCACTTGAAATAGTTGGCCTTTTTGAAGGAAGGGCTTCTGGGAGCAGCTATTTGTTTTTAATGTTTTGGAGAGTTTTTAAAAATATGGTATTTTTTTGTCCAGGTTAGTCATCTGTGGTAGTAAATTAATGTATCCATTATTTCAGATATGAAGAGATGTTAAATACAAAAGGACAAATGGTTTCCAAACTCTCATGTACGGCAAATCAGTTGTATTTGGAAGCAGCTGCAAAGTACTTAAGTATGAACAGAACTGAGGAAATGATGCAAGTCCTCTCAAAACTTGATATAGAGGATCAGCTGGAGTTTCTGAAATCTTGCGGATGCTTGCACCAAACAGCAGACTTACTGAAAAGGGAAGGTCGAGAGGAAGAAGCTGCAAAGTTAATGAAACAACATGGGTTTGCTCTGGAAGCAGCCAACCTCACAGCTATAAAAGAGTTTCGTGCATCATGTTTGCTTGCTGCAGCACGTGCTGGTATGACTTCCTGTTCAGAATCAGTCCTGGTGGATATGGACGTCATCCTAAGAGAAGCCCTTGATCTTTGTGAACAAACTGAGCAGAAGTCTGGCATTGCTGAGGCTGTGTTTTTGCAGGGAGCTCTGAAGAGAGACTTTAAAAAGCTGAGCAGCGCGTACTATCAGTTCCTATCTCTGAATCATTCTGCTGGTGCAGTTGAAGCTCTCTTTGCCTTATCTCGCTGCAGCGCTCCTAGCCAGAACATACTCTTTATGTCAACGCACGGCTTAGTGGCTCTTCTGAATCTGGTTAGGGCATTGAAGAAAGCTGCCACCAACGCGGAGAAAGATATGGTGAAGTCATGCTTTGCCTATTTTGGGATTGTCCCAACAGGTGAGAGTTGCCAGGTGTCTCAAAATGAAGCTGAACCCATTCTCAAGTTTTTGCCGGACAAGGCAAATCTAAAAGAGAGGAACACAAAAGGTGATTTCTCAGTAAGCACAGAGGAGGTGAAATCAGCTTTGGAGCGGCACTTTTTAAGCAGGTTGTGCTCTGTCACCCGTGAGTTACTGAACAAGCATTACCCTGATATTTGTATGAAGTTCATTGCTGGTTTGAACTGTGACAATAAAACCTGTGAGGATTACCATAAGCCCTTGTTGCGCCATGAAGCAAGGACAATATTTCAGTGTAAAATGCATCTGGTGGCAATAAATGGACTGCTGTTGGAAGCCACACGCACTTTCCCTGAAGAGCTACTGAATCAGTGCAAAAGCTTTGATGACATTTTGACTGCTGACAGATACGCATCGTGTAAAGCCCTCCTAGAAATGTTTTTTCCTCATCATTTTCATTTGAGAATACTGTCTGAGAACCCAAAAGCATGCAAAGAAATACTGGAATTCAATAACATTATTTCCAAACCCTACAGAGCAGTGTTGAAGGACTATATCGCATTTAAGTTTAAAAATGAAGGCATTGCAGCCAGAAGAGAATCAAGTGACTTGTGGCTAAGTGCCATGCAAGTTTTCATCTTATCTTCGGGATATCCTGAAGAATTTGAGAAACTTCTTCTTAAGGAAGAGGATGATTATAACAAAGAACTAACAAAGAGTAAAGGCCAAGGAGGAAAGGCCAAAGGAATAGAGGGCAGACATGGTATGTTGCTACCTGACAAAAATGCCGAGAATGCAGGGAGAACCCACTTGTGCTTCATCCGACTTCTTGAAAATTCACTTGAGCAATTCTATGTTCATAAGAACCCGGAAAACTGTAAAAGGTTTTTTTTCCGTTTTATGAATGTCCTGGTCAAGAAGTGCACAAGATACCTGATTCCAAGTATAGGAAATACAGTGATGTTGTTGGAATTCCAGTACATTCTCTGTTGTGCTGTCCTGATGCGTCTCTCCAAGAACATTACTCTCTGCTTTCCAAAGAGTTACATTGCTCTCATTCATTACTGGGAGTTCTTGTTCAGAAGCAAGGACCGTAACAAAGAACTTAAAGACACATTTTCTATTATACAGGAGTATAAACCAAAGGACATATATGTAGCTGTACAGAAGTTCAGATTTCATCTCTGTTACCTAGCTAAAGTTTTGTGTGGAGTTCATGGAAAGTTCAATGTCCTTCTGGATGCTTTTGAAGATCCTGATTGCATAACTTCAGGGGAGGCTGAGCGGACTGTAGTGCTGTGCTTAGTGATGTTACTGAATGCTGACCAGGTGCAGAATTCTAAATATAGATCCCTTTTATGCCACCACTTTCCTGAAATCAAGGAAATGCTGAAATCAATGAGAAAAGAGGCTCCCTCTAAAGTCCCTGAAAGATTGCTAAGGGTTGTGGAGCAAGTGAGTGATGCTACACATGTAAGAGAAATTGCTGCAAGCCTACAAGAGCTTCTGACAGAGCGAGATGCAGAGTACTTGGTTGACTGTCGATGGAGGTGGGACTCTGCATACACTCAGGGGCATCCACCCATACGGGGCATCCTGTATGAAACCATAAACCTTGACAGGTTTATGACCTCTTTGGATACAACAGAATATACTACTGAGCTAGAAAAGGAACTTGAAAGGGTTCATTGCTTAGAGGATCAAAAGGATCCCCTGGAAGTCATTGCACTCAGCAAGCAACAGAAGCAAGAACAGAAAGCATCTGCTCAACGCCAGCTCTGTCGTGTCTTCCATTTCGTTTCTCTGTGCATGAAGTGGAAAAGGAAGGCCTGCTCCAAAGCTGAGCCCGTTGCAATGGAAGGAGAGGAATTTTTATCAGAGATCTTCAAAAAAGCAGATATTGACCAAACCCAGTGTGATCTCTGTGGAGTCAGGTTCATCCAGAGCTCTGAGAACTATTTCAGCCAGTCAGAAAACATGGAGGCAGACACTTCCGAAGCTGTGACACCAACAGAGATCAGTGGGGAAGAAAAGTTGCGTGCAGAAGGAAATGCAATTTCTGTGGCCAGTGAGGCTTACGTAGAGCACAGAAACACAGATGAACACAGAAATAATAATGCTGCCTACAAATACTATGCCGACTTTTTCAGAAAAAAGATAGATCCAATAATATATGATGGGCTGGAAGTAGTGGAAGCCATTACGGAAAAGGCTTACACCCAAGACCATTTAGCATATAAAGAAGGTTCCAACTTATGCCAGAGAAAAATCAAAGAGAACATTAAGAAGATTTCAGATGCAGTAGAGGAAATCTATGAGAGAAAAGCCTGGGCTAAAGGTAGGACCTTTCCAGTTTTCTTTTAAACAATTTGTCATTTGTGGCCAAACCTCTAGACCTGAGAAAGCTGCACTTGAAAATCTTAATGTGGTCAAGAGAAAGGTATTTCAGGTAGCTGAGGAAAAGAGGAACTGAGACAGTTGAAAATACTATAAATATATTCTCACCTCTACTAAACATGAAGTAATACATGAGACAGTACAGGTAAAGTGAATAGTGGTAAATTTTAGTAAGGTGAATTTTAACTACATGATCAGATGCACTGTGTTCTCTGAATTTATACAGTCTTAGAGCAGCCTGTTACATTAGACCAGGTTATCTTTACTATTTTTTTCTGTTTCCTACTTAGATAGTTCTGCCAGCCATAGTAAGTTGGATAGGCAGCGGTAGAGTGTTAGGAGTACTTGGAGTCTTTGGTTAAGGATATCTCTGACTAGTCTACCCTTGAACTTGTAATTTTGCTGGGGCTGAAAAAAATTGATACTTACGTACAAATCTGTAGGGTGTCAGGCATTCAAAGGCAACCCTGGTATTATAAAGTCCAGTAAATTATGGTACTTAAGCGATACATATTTTGATATTTGATCATATCCACCCGCCCTCCTCCCCCCCCTCCCCCTGCTTAAAGCATTATTCTGTGCAGATTTTGGTGAGAAAAACTGAATCCCTGAATGAGTGGCCTACGAGCAAAATTGTTTGGGGTACTTGCTGTGGGAAAGTGACATCTTAAATCAAAACATTGTTACTGGCTTTAGTTGTAGAAATCCACCAACCCTGTGAAGTTGTCACTTTGCCTGTGAAGGCTGACAGTAATGAAAAACTGTAATATTTGATCTGTTCATCAGCTCTGATCAGTGGAATATGTTAAATTTGTAACTAAAAGTTAGGTTGTGGTCTTCATGTGTAAGTTTTGTCTTTGCTCCTAGAGGAAAGCTGTTACATATGGACGAAGTCCATAAAGTTTTGCTTATTATTTAGTCAGCTTTCTGCTCAATGAACCATGATAGTGATTAATATGATATATGTAGTAGGCTTAATTAGGTAATAGTTGATTTTGTTAAGATAATTGCTTGATGAATGTTACCTTGCTCTTCCACTTGGTGAAAATATATTTACAGAAATTATTGCCTTTGAGATTACTTTTCCCTCACTTTGTAAAAAGCATTTTTCAAGTCCTTTAATGGTGCAGTTAAGCAAGGGCTACAACATCTCAGGTCCATGTTTGACTTTCATAATTTCAGAGGGATAATGAAAACCGGGAATTTTAATACCCAAAACCAGATAAATCAGAATGTTTTCAGGCATTTCAGGTATACCTTAAAAGGGACAGCACAAGGATGGAGAGCTTCTCCTCTGAAAGTGCTAGTAATGTTGATTGGAATGGGGAGTAATACATACAGCATCCTCATCCCCAGTAGTGAATTTCCTGCACATGAGATCACTGGTGACTGAGACTTCTTGCTTTGCAGCATCATCGTACAGCACAGCTCTGTGTAACTTTGTTTTGTGCTTGGCTTTTAGCTGCTATCCATCTCTCAGCTAGTGTTCTTATAAAATATTAATTGTGCTCCATTTCAGCTGAAGAAATAATAACCAAACATGCCAACAAATTGGTTGACACCATCGATGAGGCTCGTAAGTGGCTGAAGAAAATGGACTCTCATAAGATACAAGAAGAAGGTATGTTTTCAAATTACACAGGTTTCTGTGCCCCCTAGAGGACACTGTTCCCTAATGGTCTCTTGGCATCACCTCAGTCTCCAAGTCAGCAGTGTTGTGGATATTCACTTACCCTCGAGGCAACAAGAAACGGGCATCTCCATAGGGGTGCTCTGGAAAACATGAGTTAAACAGTCTTTCCTCGGTGGCTCTTTAAAACAGAGCATGAGCCCCACAGCTGGTGACTGGGTGGCCAGAACAGAGCAAGCCTCCTCCCCCGGCCCCCAGTGCATCCCAGCCTGCATAAAGTACGTGTGTGTGTGTGTGTGCGCGCACATGCACAGGCACACACAGATGCACCCGTAACTGTGGTTCAAGTGCAGCCTTCAGGACATAAACTTGGGGATGGGGGACAGAAGAGAAGCTGTCTTCATCTTCACCAATAAGATAGTGCTGTTTCTTAACTCTGCTGCAGCAGTGCATTTTGTGGGCAGTGTGGATCCAAGTTCTTGGAAACCAGCTTCCTAGCAAAACTAATCCTTAGTTTGCTTTTAAGCGTTCCGTGGAAAAAATATTATATGCAGTTGGTTTCATAGTTTTTCACTTCCATTTCATTTGGTTTCACACCAAAAGTAACATACACTGATGCAGTCTATTGTGCCTACCTGTATGTTTAGGTTTAACCACATATTTATGTGGTGGGATTGCAATAATTGCATAAAAAGGCAACAAGGAAGTGATCAGGCTTACAAATTGCGCTATATGTAAAGCATTAAAGTAGCTCTATTTTAGAAAATTTGATGGTGATAAAGCCTTGTGTTACACCTTCTTATTCCAAGAAAGATATAGATAGTATGACTACATGGGAGTGCTCTTGTAGTCTCATGAGCAACATTTTAGTATGTCTTTGAAGTCAGTAAGCAAATGTATTGTCTGCTGAAACTGAACCTTCAGAGAGGAGAGACACACTTCTTTAAAAAGTCAAAAGCAGTAACAGTAGAAACAGATTTTCAGTGTAAAAAGTAACTATTAGTGCAGCAAGTGGCTTAGCAGCCTCTACTTCCTAGCAGAGCTCTTAAGCACATTGTGCTTAAGCCCAATTGTTGTATTAAGCCCAATACTTCTTAAACATAATTATACAGATATCAAGGTATATTGCTGACATATAAAATAGCAACAACATAGCTTGTCATACTATTAAGAGGAAAAGATGTTGGGGTTTTCCATTAAGCATTAATTTCTTGTTTTTAATACAGGCTCTGTGCATGAGAGAGACTTGGAAAATGAAGTAGAAGATGAAAGCATGGCTTTTGAAGAACTTACCTATAAGAAACCCTCAAGAAAAAAACAAAGATGTAGGAAATGGTAATTAGAAAAAATATGCAGGTGGCTATTCGATCCTCTTAACAACCTACTTTTAGAATAAGAAAATTGTTAAAAAGAAAAATAGAGGGATGGAGTCAGAAATGGGAAGAGTCCGAAGAAAAAGCAACTTGTTCTATTGGGTTTTTTTATCACTTGTATTGTGTCAGAATAATTACCTGTGTGGTGATGATGTAATTGTTAAAACCTATGACAGGACAAATTTCCTTTCAGACCAGTGTCGTAGTTTGAAAGTAACAAAAAGCCAAAGAAACAAACAAGTAGGGGGAAAAAAAAAAAAAGTTTCTGCCTTCTCTCAGGGGTATTTTTACACTCAAACTCCTTTTTCTTCTTCCCTGTTTATTTTACATCATCATTTTTCTCAGCTGGAATACTCAGAGAAATAGGATAGTTTCTCTGATTTTAAGAGATTTTAATCAGTGTTTTTAGGTTACCATTGCAAACCTGCTGTATTCTGAGTCTTGTCATGTTTGGAAATTCTTGAGTCTTCAGGTGAGGTACTTACAGTATCTCTTTTCTATTTTTATAGACAAGAGCAGTAATTTCTAATCACATATTTTTGACAGTGTACATATTTTTAATTAGATAGCTATGAAAGTTATGGATTGTCTTCTATGTGATCATTTGTTACCTGTACATATTGAAATATAGATAATCTTTCTTTAAAAGAGTATTACACATTTTAAGTGTTTTGTAAGTTTTAACTGATAAAAGAATTTTCATAATGTATAATAACATTTTTATAAAACTTGTAAGATTTTTAAAATCACTTGATCTTGTCTTATTTTTTGAATGCTTTCTGAAAGTCATGTGTGACTGACGGCATGAGAGATTTACAATTTGGGTACAGAGTATCAGTTCATACTGACACGGGTTTACTTCTGGGATTTCCATGTCTGCAACATACTTTAGTCTCTTTTAGCAACATTCTAAATAAATGCATTTGCATGTTTAAACATATTTAGGTAGAGTGTTATTTAGTTGTTGAAGCATTTTGTCTTGAAAAGGGGGCCACTTTGTATACATAACAAATTCTTTCACCAATTACCTTTTACCGATAAGGTAATAACTTGTTATTATGCTCAATGTCATGGAAGCGGGACACTTTACATGGATAAAAATGAAATGCTACTGTAGAATGGAGCAACGTGGGCAGCAGTAATAGTTATCTATTGCACTGTAATTGCTGTTGTCTGCCAGAAGACTCTTTACTAAGTGCTGCTTCTTAAAGAAACCTTGTTGCTTAAGCAAGCGCCTAGAAGATAGTTTAAAAATATACATTGATGAAATGTAATGCTAGTCACTTTCACTGTATAGGAATCAAGAAAGTTAGATCATTAATGTAACTTCTTTGGTTTTGTTTTCTATAACGATGTGTATTTCGCATTTAAGATTACTCCAAGAAACTCTCCTCATTAGTTTCTCGACTTGAGTATTTACATTTGTGGCAATAAATGCTTCCTAAACCTTTTAAGGACAACTACAATTTAAAAATCCTTGCTGGCCACAGTTTAAAGATCTAGTGATCATACTTTTTCTTTCACTTTATGGGAAAACTCACATTTTAAAAACATTATTGCAAAACACAAAGCAAAGAGAAAACAAGAACAGAAGTTATGTTACATCAAGAACTTCATCTTGGGTACTTTTCCTTGGTGCAGGGACCTGTCATCCTTGGTATGGTTCAATACAAACCACTGGTCATTCTCTGACTTCGAATCAGCACTCCCAGATGGAACTTGTTTCAGTAGCATATGAAATACTGACTGCTAGCCAAAATTAATGGCAATTCAAATTTTAAGGCTGATGCTTTCAGAGCTATATTAGGCCAAGATTTCAGTAATGTTCAAGGGGAGATGGGAGATCTTGTTGGATCTCCAGTCCAGTATCAGAGCTTAAAGGGTTTTTTCCCCTATCATGGTATGCATGAACAAACATAAACCTTTCTTTTCCGTGCCAGTCTCTTCAGATAATAATGATCTGTGTGCATTAATCCTATTTGAATGTTTAGGGGTTGTCCAGATATACCCTTGGGGTGTTTTTTAGTTTATTTAAAAATCTTTCTCAACACTGGTGGAAGCTTCAGTGTTCTGGCACCAGCTAATGCCTTTGACTCAAAGGGCTTAAGAGCCATGACAGGTGTCTTGGTACATGCAAGATGCATATTGCACTGAAACCTTGGAACTGAGTAGTGGATGCAGGTTGTCAAGCTAATCCACCCACTTCTGCCTGTCTAAGCCATGTTGAGTTGAAAAGAATTTAGAAAAGGCTTCAAAAGCACAAAAACTGGTGACTTAAAATCTCACTCCCTGGTGATACAAAGATGGCACCTAAATGAGAAAGAAGAACAAACTGTTTACTGAAGTTGGAAGACAGGGGTGTGGTCTAAAAGATGACAATTCTCCTAATTACAGACTCTTAAAAAAAAAAAAAAAAAAAATTCTTGCTTGATTGAGCCTCATATTAATACAAAGGACTGTGTGGTAAGTGATGGGTACTTTCCAGCTTTTTCCTTTATTCTTAAAAGCATTGATTCATAATATTGACAGTTTTATTCCAAAACACTGTCCTAACAATTAGCTGTTAACAAACTCTGACTCAGCAAAACATTTAAATAGTCACTGTTCTGTAAGTATTTGCTTTTATTCCTAAAGGGAAGCCTTTTGCCTTTATGCTTATTGAAAACATAGGAGGGAAGAAATTGTCTTATCTCAGTTGAAAAAAAAGAAAAGGTTTTCCTGCCAGCAATCCCTGTGACATTATTTGATGAAAACTGGTTATGAAGCACCCTTCCTTATATGAAAGGGGACCACAGCCATTGCTGCTGAGCTTCTACCTTTGTTGAGGAGCATTCAGTTCTCATGAAAACCTTCACACCTGCACTTCCTGAAGTGTCTCCGTGTCTTGCTGTATATTAGGTTTATGGCACATCTAATGTTCAGGCTTTCAATTAGTATGTAACTCAGAAATGTACAGGAACACACCAGGCAACACCCATACTCTTATCTTGGTGTAGTAGACGTAAGAAATTTTGAGTGTCTTCCCTAATGCCCATTTATAAGAGCTGGTGTGGAAGAGTTTACATATTTCTTTTTGTAGTTTTCATGACTACATTCATACACCAACACTTCTGACTGTACATATACTGAAATAAAGTCAATGTGAAACACTTAGTCAGTTACTTAAACACCAAAGCTGTTGAAGTTTGAGATGAATAACCATTACAAACAGATACTTTTTGAGAATTAGAGCATTTATTTCAGTTTCTGATGTGGACTTATGCTACTGTTTTCAGCCTGTGATCTGAGTGTGGTATGTGTATGTGCATAGGTGGTGTGTATTCATGTTGTCATCTTCGCTGTGTTGCTCTTGCCTTGTTGCAAGAGGATGGGTTGCAGTGTCTTTGAAGTCTGTTACGATCATTCTGCGCTGCTTAGGCTGTGGAAATAGTGTTTGGAAAGAATTGAGAAGACTCTTACCTGCCTACAGCCCGTCTTCTGTTTAGTCTGCACGCAAAGTCTCGTGGTTTAAAGAAAGATGCAATTGCTAGTGATTTAAATAATATCAATACTCCAGACACTTACAAGTTACTTTCATTGGGCTTCTGATCAACTGGTTTCTAAATTGTCCTCTGTATACCAGTGCTGAAATTTTCGCAAGCAATTGACAGAATTAGATTTATCTCTAAGACATTCTGCAGGAAAATAAATAATAATGATGCCATAAAGTGGTTTTCATTATATCTTGTAGAAGTAAATCCTCATAATTCCCTTTTGTGAAGGGATGAGTAGGTCTTTACTGAAGCTATGTCACACCAGTTCAGTGCTATATGCCTCTCTGCAAACTATTTGTTGTAACATTTGCTTGTCTTGTGCTAGACATGCTTTCTGAAATCATGGGATGAGATTTTTGCCTTTTGAACAATCAGGGATAGGACATTTGAGCTGTTTAAAAGTTGGCTGCTTGCCTAGAAATAGGTTAGTGCAAAACATTTTTAGATTTGCTGCTGACTTGCCCTGTCAACTTAGATACACTGAGCTTGAGTTAACTCCAGTATCAGTGATATCCCAGTCAAAGTCAGTATCTATCTTTGGGGCACTCTATGTGCATTATACGGCTTTTCTCTCAGGAAGTGTACATTTCTAGTAGTCTTGGACAGGGTCCCCAAAAAGAGAAGAGCCCTTGAACATGGAGCTGCCTAAAAAGACCCTGAAGCAGAAGTGCATGAGGTGCCTATTTCCCGCGGAGAAAGCTGGGTACTTCAGTGTGGTAGATGGAGCAGAAGCGCACGGAACTGAGAGGTACTGGTGATCTGAAGTGGTGTTTGTCTGCAAAAGACATGCAGAAAGGTGAGTTTCAGACCCTCTGTATCTTTAGAGCTTAGACTGGGGGAGTCTTGGAGTAGGAGAGTGTGTAAAGTGTGAAGCCTGGAAACCTTCAGTAGTCTCTTTGTCAAAAGAACAGATCGAAGTTCTTTATGTCCACCAGGAAACAGCCAGAAAAACGTTTACCTGGAGGAGAACCTGGTGATGAGTACTTGTGTAACAGCCGGGTGGCTGGAGTACTTTTCCGGGCTGCTGAGACGGCCAGGCTCCAAACTCGCCCCTCCCAGGAGGATGCTCTGAGCTGTATGCTGGTTTGCCTAGAGGAGCATTTAGTACAGCTGCTGCCAAAGGTGACTTAATTCAGGATTTCGGGGTGCCAGAGAGAGGGTGGAAGAGGGTCCTGTTCAGGAAGGGAAGACATGCATTGCCGTTGCAGGTGCCAACACTAGCAGTCCTATGTTTAAAAAAACAAACAACCAGCCCTCAGAAGGGGACCTGTAGCTCCAGTGTTAGTGGTCGCAGGGCAGGGCAGGGCAGGGCTGAGCCCCCTCTCTCTGATAAGGGACTGCTGAATTCATTGCGCAGTGAAACAGCTTAAGCAGGAGAGGTGGAGGTGCCAGCAGCCCGGCAGCCAGGCTCATCCTCTGCTAGGCTGTAGGAGATGTGGAGTTAAAGCTGGATCTCCTGTTCCCTGGAAGAACATTCTGGTTCAGAGGCCAGTCAATAGTGATAGCCTCTCAGAGTCACTAGCCTCTGATTCGGAGGCTAGTCAGTAGTCAATCTGGGGATGCAAGAACCTTGGGAAGTATTTTACTGGACTAAGGCAGAAGATGAGAAATATGCATTTTCTGGATCCTGGTTGGATTTACAGGTTGGTAAGATGCTGAGCTGCTCAACCTTGTCAAAATATGGCAGTTCTGGGTGTATAATGGAGATACCGGGTCAGACCAAGGGTGGTGCAGCTGGATATCTTGGTTTTGGTACTGGCTAATTGCTAATCCCACCCATTTTCTTCTGAAGCCCTTTCCCTTCCCTTAGTCAGCCTGCTTCTTTACAGGGCCAAGTTCAAGGTGACATTACCTTCAAGGCAAAGAATGCTGTTTCACAGCCCATCCCCATGATGATGAGGTACTCCTGCCCTTGTGTCCATTAAAAAATGGTATTAATATTACTTACGTATCTCCATTAATTTTAGGACAACTGGTGCTTTGCAATGTTATATGGTATTTTTTCACTTAAAAGTGATGGAGTAAGTTGGCAGTGCTGTTGTATTTATTTGAACCATGATTATCAGGCAGATACAAAACATTTAAATACTTCAACAAATCATGCAAAACCACATTTTCCACAGTTTCTAGATAAAAAAATGGTCAAGTTCCCTTAAAGATGCGCTTTGAGCAGTTAACAAGGAACTCTTGGCTGGAGACTTGCATGAAGAACAGAAGGATCAAGCTGAAGTGAGTAAAGAAGGAATGAAGAAACTTGTCAGCTTACCAGTTGCTCTGCTTGTCTCTGAGTAACATGCCTGGGCAACTCTCTCTTTTTCTTGACCCTGTCACTTCAAATGTGCCTGCTGTTCAATCCTATGCTGTTCAGACGAGATGAACCGCCAGCTAATAGGAAGGAGTTTCCCAATGTTACATTCACAGTTTCTCACCACTCTTTACTTTGGCTGGAGGAGTCATTGATGTTTAAAAAAGGAATAAACTTGTAGCACAATGAACTGTACCTATGAGCTGGGGTATTTATAGCTCCATGCTCTGCAGCAGTCTTCTTGTAGGGAGGAGGAAAAGACATTGGTTGTTGTGTGGAATATTTTTTGTGTTGTGAATTAAAACCAGATCGCTGTTTGTTACAGTACTGTGAATATGGGTATGGAGAGAGGAGAATTTTGCCTATTTCCATGGGGCTCTGAGTAACCTGATCTAGATGAAGATGTCCCTGCTTATTGCAGGGGGGTTGGACTAGATGCCCTGTAAAGGTCCTTTCCAAACCATCCTGTGATTCTGTGATACAAGTCCTTCTTCATCCCATCGCCTTGCCCATTTTGTGTTGTGTAGTTCAAAAAATGGCTATGCCTATTTTTGCTGGAGGATATTTTTGAAGCTCTTGTGGCTTCTGAGTCATCAAGATAAAGATGCTGAATTTTCAGTAAGTAGTGTTTTGGGGACCTAGGTTAGACAACCTGTCAGGATTGACTCAAGATTGTCCAAGACTGGAGCCACCACTTGGGACTGGTCACCATTTCCCAACCACAAAACATTCCCTTCTAGGTGTAACGAGCTTTTAATGTGAACTGTAATCACCTGGTAATATAGCCTGGGCCTTTAATTGGCATCAGGGATGCATCTGGTTTTCTGGTTGAAGCTTTTTTATAGGAATTGCTGGAGCACGATCTGAAGAAATTGTGTCCTTACAGAAGGACACAATGTTTCCTGGTTCAAAGCTGTAGTATGGACCTCCATCTCCATATTCCTGCTATCCAAAATTGGGTGAGAATGAAGAGAAAATGGTACTTCTTGTCTGACACTCATCTTCCAGCCGTCCCCATTTTGGATTCATTCTGCAAAGGTTACTAAAAAATAGCTGAGAATGTGGCATATAATCTTTGATAGATAGACCATTATACATACTTGGGAAGGATACTTCCTTTGACCAAACAAACTCAAAAGTCCCAAACTGTACAAAAGTTTCTCTTTACAAAAGATGCAATATTCAGAATAAGAATGAAGTTGGGAGGTTTTACCTAAATGATAAATAAGGCAGTATCTCCCCTTTTCATCTAATTACTCTTGTTCTTTCTCTTTAAACAGTATCTCAAGCCCAGACCTTGAGATCTGGGCTAGAATATTGTCTAAACACAGGTTTTTATATTCCCTTTGGTTACACATGGTGGACATTCTTGTATTCAGGACCACAAGCCTTCCCTACTCCTCATAGTGCCAGTTCCACAGATTTAGAAGTGTTGCACTCTGGCTTAAAACCAAAGGATTGCATTGTGTGTTTTAATGAATTTTGATGCTTTCTATATACCCTTTTTTCCTGAATCTTTCCTGAGTGTCTTCTGCCAAACCTAATTTCCCCCACCAGCCAGAGGTGCTTGACTTACTGCTTTCTTTCAAAGAAACAGAAAATCTGACTTCCAGGAGCCAGGTATTAAAGAGAAATACCAATTGGTCATGAGACTCAGGACTGAACATCAAAATTGGGAAATAGTGAGGCATATGACTGAATTGGATTGTTTGTGACAGAGAAAACAGAAAGCAAAATAGTCTTTATTGTCGGATATCCTCTGTTCCTTTCTGTTCCTAAGAGGCAGGGTGGAGATGATCAGCAGTGAACACCATGTGGGGTTTTATAGCAGCTTTTTAGTCAGCACCTAATAAAATGTGCTGTAGAAGCCTTTTCTTACACAGGGTGTTAGCTAAGAAGCGATGTCATATTTCAAAATGAAGCACTTGGGCAGTGGGTGTGTGTGGAGGAGAGAGTGGGATCATGCTGTAAAAAGTGCTCACATTTTTAGCCAGACAGTACTTCTGCAGCAAATAAAATCTCTCTCTCCGACAGATGGAGGAGAGGTGAGTGGGAGGGAAGTTTGGAAGCGCACTTTGTCATTTCTGTTCGCTGACTGCTTTGGCTGCAAGGGAGGGTGCATGAAATACCAGTCGATAAAAGGGTGGATTAAAAAGTGCAGCAGCATCGAGGAGGTAGAGGCAACTCTCCATAACCATGGAGCAGCTTCCATCTGGCACTGTCAAAATGCTTTACCAACATTAGGCAGCTGAGCTTTATGATAACCCTGTGGGCATGTATCGATCATTCATTTTTAGAAATGGAGAAATTCAGGAACAGAGACTATACGACAAGCTTTAGGTGCACAAGAATACTGGTTTGTAGGGCTGGACCTCATGCTACTAACATCGTCTGCTCCCAGTGCAGGAGCTCACTGCCTGCATGCGTGTTCAGATTCAGACTAGCTGCCTGACCAAGCCTTCCCCTGGAAAACACTGTCATTTACTTTCCTTGATCGGGCTTAATTTACATGTCACTTTCATTAAAACTGATGACTTTAAAGCTCTTCTGGAAAATGATTTTTCTCAGCTGAAAATGGCAAGGAGAGAATCACTAAGTGAAAGTATCTGTACTGTTTGCACCTGCAAAATCTAACTTATTCCTCCTCAACATTTACTTTAAATGGGGGGGGGGAGGGAAGGCATCTCTGTTACTTTGTTGCAATATAAATTAATTAGCTTTCCACATTTCCTCAAAAAAGGGCTACTGTTTTAAAGCAAGGTCAAAATCATGGTTATGTGAAGGTATGTATCTGGGTGAAATGTTTAAACACGAGCTCAGAGAGATCTGTAAGTTCTGCTGTCCATGCACTGGAAGTAACTGTGCATATAGTTGCACCCAGCATAGACACTGCCAGATACATTTTAATCTTATTTATACTTATGGGAAAGTGGAGTAAAACTGGTAAAAATCAGATTAATTCCATTGGTATAAAAGGAAAACAAGAAAAACCAGAGTCAGATACTTCAAGTCTTCCTGCAGGGCAGTCAGGTCTCAATGTCCAACCTGAGATTGACCTTCTGAACCACTCTGACCGGTTCATCCAGTCAGAAATCAAAAAGGGATGTTCTCTTGGCAATTTGACTGGCCATCGATAGTATTGAACTGGTGGTGAAGGATACAGGGCAATGAACCTCTTGCTTGCTTTCTCATGTTCTAGAAAGTGTTTATTTCTGTGGCTAGGAGAGTGTGGATGGGCATATGAGGATTCCTTAAGCTAAACTTCTGAATTCTTAGACTTGGCTGTTTTCCTTTGTGAGGTGATTTTGCCTGTGTCACACAAGGGCCTGGTGTTATGGCTGCTTGATTAGGTATCCAAAGCATAGATTCATGTCCTGGGTATATGCTTTTTAACTGGGATCTCAGACCAATCAGTCCAGTTTGTTCCTGCCTTGCTAAACTGGGGAAGCAGAATTAATTCTGCAAATGTCTGGTGTTCATCATCTTACTATTTTTATAATTGCAAACTATTTGTGTCTTCAATGCTGATTCATAAAGCAAAGGGAAATGACCCTGCATCTTTTCCAGCTTATTTGTCATTTCATGTTTTTTGTCCCTCTTCGGGGATCTCTGTCCTACTTTCTGTCACACGTATTAGTGTTGGCCGATTGATATGAAGGGATAAAGAGCCTTGAGCAAAACCAGCTTTATAAACAAAGATAGAGAAGTCTTTTGCTTCATTTATAAGAAAAATATCTTAAGCAGAACAAAAGAGCATTAACTGACCCATTTCAAGACTAGCTTAGGAGCGGATTAACAAAGAAACTAAAATGTAAGTTTAATGGTTTCTTTTTCTGCCTTGAGGTGAAAAGACAGAATAAAACAATGGTGGCTTCACAAAAGACACACAATTAGGCCCCCTGTGATGAGTGTTTTCTACTAAAATGTGTTTACAGCTTATGACCTGAATATTGCTATGAATATGTATTGTCGTGGTTTAATCCAGGCTGGCAACTAAGCACCACATGCTGAGCATGACATCGCATGGCATGGAATATCCCTTTGGTCAGCTGGGGTCAGCTGTCCCAGCCGTGTCCCCCCCCAACTCCCTGTG
Organism: Podiceps cristatus; assembly: GCA_000699545.1. NCBI lineage: Eukaryota > Metazoa > Chordata > Aves > Podicipediformes > Podicipedidae > Podiceps > Podiceps cristatus. The sequence goes on from KL263737.1 coordinate 43,250, forward strand.
CCCCCCCAGCCTACTCACTGGTGGGGGGGGCTGAGGCACAGAAAAGGCCTTGGCTCTGTGTGAGCCCTGCTCAGCAGTAACGAAAACACCCCTGTGTTATCAGCACTGCTTCCAGCACAGATCCAAAACATGGCCCCAGACCAGCTGCTGTGAAGAGAATTAACTCCATCCCAACCAAAACCAGCACATTTATATTGCAGATTAGATTTATTTATGAAATCTTTGCAAATTACACCTAGGAAAAAGTCTGTATTTGTTGTCAATCACAGAAGTCCAGTCAATGATATAGGTGGAATCACCTCTAGTGATTTTGTGTGTAGGATTTGCTGAAGTAATAAATTGTATGTAGATACTCATACTTTTTGCTGCATGTAAAACTAAATTCAATACAAGGACCATCAGAACCTGAGACGTTGATTTGGAGTTCAAACCGGGGTGAAGAAGATTTACAACCTAATTACAAAAAGGAGGAGTTAGAATCATGGAATAGTTTGGGTTGGAAGGACCTCTAAAGGTCATCTACTCCAAGTTTACCTCCTCTGCTTCTAGATATATCTTGAAGGACCACAAATAATTCCTTATTCAAATAGTTCTAACTTCAAAATATAATTCAATAAATGTTTTGTTATTTTGTCATAGTATTCCATGTAATTATATTTAATTGATGAAAGCATATCAAGTTTTTGCCTTTTATATGTAATTGAAATTTCCATGCAAATTAGCTTAACTCAAATCATGAATAAGAAGGAATCCCCTTAGAAATAAGAAGCATTATCTGCCTTTTCTAATAGAATACAGTCTAAAAATTAAGTTACCTAATTATATGTTCTTCTAGTTACCAAAGAAAAAGTACCAGATTTAGTAAAAACACCTCACTTACTTGCAAAACAGCATGTCTTAATAATTGCTAAAAGTGAGAATCAATCTTCAGAAAAATAACTAAGTATAACAAATGTGAGATAAGAATAAAGCCACATTTTGAATCAGGATGTGTTCTTTGCTGAACCAAATCATGTTAAAATTAGCTTTTTCAGCCTTACCCATATGTTACCTTTCTCTTTGAGCTCTTGTAGGCTTTGTGTGCATTTGAAGATAGCTGTGTTTATGAATTTATTTTCTTTTTAGGTTTTCCTTCTGCTATCAGTTGAGTAATGAACAATTAATAGATGACCTCAAATGATGTGGTGACCTCAAATGTGCATCTTTCTCTCTCTCTTTTCTATTTATTGCAAGCATATTACCGCCAATATGTCCAGTGAATGTGTTAGACACTCAATTACTAGGTGCTTGGCTCCACAATGAAATATGAAATCCTCTGTTCAGAAATATATGCAGTTCATATAGAAAATAACACTCTTCAGGATACAACCCAGTGTAGCCATTACACTGATTTATGAGATCAGCTAAAATGTACAGCTGCCTCAAGCTAGGCATGTGGAAATAACGGAGAGGGAGGTTCATCCTCGTCTGAGGTGCCTTGGTCTACATGGGATCCATCTCTCAAAAGCATCTCCTGTAGCTTCATCCCGAAGTCAACACTGAAATGGTGGGAGCATTTGACCACAAAATGGAAGTACAGTCAGCCTTTTCCTCACCCAGAATATTCAGACTAACATCCCCCACCTTGAGACCATGACAGAAAGCCAAGCTGGAGGCAAGGTTCCCTCTTGGACCTGGACCTTTCATGCAAACAGTCATTAAGAGACTTACTGGGTGGGAAAGGAAGATGGTACAGGGGCCAAGACCTTGCAGCCTTGCTCTGGGGTCACTTACTGATGAAGCCTGCTCACCTCGCAATGGCTCTGCATTTTACACTAAACAGCTTCTGGATACAATGAAGGTGCTGAGAGCATTTAGAAGTGGCTAAGGGGAAGGGGAGATGCTCAAGAATGTGATTTTGGTTTGGTGAACCCTCACTTCTGTGACTTTTCAGCTTTTTCTTAAATCTAGCTCTTGATCACTCCTCTGAGAGTTTAGGGGTAAAAAAGAGCCAGCGCTGCTTTGTTTCTCAGCACATGGATACTAATTGTTTCCCTTTGGATTTATGCCATGTCATTTAAAAAAATATGCAGTGAATAAACAAAGCTGTAAGTCATGTGCAATCATCCCCAACCTACTGGAGTTATTAACAGCACCCACTCATTGACTTTATAACAGAGGGATTCATCTTTCCTTTAAATCCTCACCTGGAAAAGTGGCATATAAAACCCTAGGCTCAGATAAACTCTGTTCTGAAAGAATTCTTACTGAAAACTGTCAGTATTTACCACAGCGTGATTCTCTCTAAATTGTCCTCCTTTGGAGCACTCACTAAACATTCAACACTGGTAAGCTGGTGATTTTGCCTCCAGATATTTTCTATGCCCTTGCAGTACAGGTGCATGTAGTACTGTAACACAGAGATTTGATTGAAACTTTTTATTTTTTTAAAAGTCTAAAATTAATGAATTCCCATTCCTGAAAAAAAAAAAAAAAAAAAAAAAAAAAGTGTAACACATAAAGCAGGAATTTGTTCACATGGTTCTGCTCTTTCCCCGGATCAACTTGCCAGAGAGACAATTTTTTGTTACAGTCTTGATTTTCAAGTGCAGTTCACACCCACCACAGCGTATGAAGCATTGAGTAGAGTGAAATAATGGGTGTAGCCTCCTTAAATCTTTCAGTGGAAAGGGCATGGGAACAGCTATCCTGCACTCTTTTCAGAACATAGTTCTGCGCAGACTGACTTCATTTCTTCAGTTCAGATTCTTGGGAATTTGTCACATGCACTGGACAGTATTGATGTATGACCAACGTGTGTATTGGCATATGTATGACCTATGTATTTAATACCTTTGGTATTTAAAAACACCTGAAACTCCAGATAGCCTCAATCAATTACTTGAAGTAGCTAAAATTTATACAGGGAATGCCCACTTTCTCTTTAAAGAGTGGAGTCTCTAGGTTTGTCCCTAAATGAACAAAGTTATCCATAAAAGCATCTCATCTGCTTGGTTTCATCAAATAAACCAGGAGCTTTTACATCTTTAGTTAGAGCTGCCTCACTCTTACTCATCTTTGATGGCAAAGCTTATCAGGTAATTCTAATTACTCTCTGATACAAAGACTGTTTGAATCACATCTTCAGTTTCACACTGTTATGGTTTAACGCAGCTAGAAACTAAGCACCACACAGCCACTTGCTCAACTCCCGCCCAGTGGGACAGGGGAGAGAATGGGAAGAGTAAAAGTGCAGAAACACATGGGCTGAGATAAAGACAGTTTAAGAGGTAAAGCAAAAGCCGCATGCACAAGCAAAGCAAACCTGGGAATTCGTTCACCACTACCCTTTGGCAGGCAGGTGTCTGCAGAAAATCGGGGCTCCATCATGTGTAATGGTTTCTTGGGAAGACAAACACCATCACTCTGAACACCTTCCTTCTTCTTCCCCCAGCTTTATATGCTGAGCATGACATCGCATGGCATGGAATGTCCCTTTGGTCAGCTGGGGTCAGCTGTCCCAGCCATGTCCCCCCCCAACTCCTTGTGCCCCCCAGCCTACTGGCTGGGGGGGGGGGCTGAGATGCAGAAAAGGCCTTGGCTCTGTGTGAGCCCTGCTCAGCAGTAATGAAAACATCCCTGTGTTATCAGCACTGCTTCCAGCACAGATCCAAAACATGGCCCCAGACCAGCTGCTGTGAAGAGAATTAACTCTCTCCCAGCCAAAACCAGCACACACACAAAGGTCTAAGGTATGACATATTTCAACACCAGCTTCATGTAAAGCTAATGCATCCTTGGAGGACTTTGGTCTTCAGCACAGGCATGGGAGGATAAAGCACTAGCTAACAACTCTGACCAAGTTTTCATTGTAAACTTCTCTCCTTTCTTTACAAAAAACCACCAGACAGATGCTGTGTTTGTATCTTGTTAAGTAAATAAAAGACATAGCTGGTGAGCTGCATGATTTTTCATTCAGATTAGTTTGCAGATACTATCCACAGGGCTTTCCTGATGATGTGAATAAGTTGCCTGGGTAGCAAAATATTGTCCCCAGACTCCCAGGCTGTGAGCAAATACTCCACTGCAGGCCTGTTCCTAACAAGTGTAGAGGGATTAGAAACTGTTTGCTTACTTCGAACTGTTTCACTCCTGCTTGCTTACTTGAGAGAGACTTGTGGATCATTTAAGGGAAGGAAAACAGGTGTTTGCAGGGGACATTTTTGAAGTGAACTTAAGTTTTCAGGTGACATAGCATGTTTTCCAGGTAAACTACTGCTTGACTAGCTGAAGTGACACAGGCAGCTAGCCCCTGCTGCTCTGTGGTGCCTTTGTGTGAAAGGAGGTGCCACAGGGTTTTTGTGAAGTGATCTGCAATGGATTGAAGATGGCTTTGAAGAGACTGAATTTTCTTGGAGGGAAGGAAATTGCCACCTGTATTTCTTTTCTCACCTTTTCACCATTGAACTGTCAGGTCTAGTTTTCCTTGGTTTAGACAGAGACTGCGAGGAACACTAGCAAATGAGATAAGTATAAATAAAAGGCTATAGACATCTGTAGCCAAAAAAAAGGCTATAGACATCTGTAGCCGTAACAATAAATAGCATTGTCTGTAAACTTAGTACTTCATCCATGTCTTCTGCCTGAGGAGACTGAAAAAGCATTCACATCAATACACAATTCCTCATTATTCAGCACGTTGTCGTGGTTTAACCGTAAATGGTAACTGGACCATGCAGCCACTTGCCCCCCACCCAGAGGGGTGGAGAGAGGAATCAGAGACAGAGATAGCTCGCGGGTTGAGATAAAAACAC
>KL263738.1:8173-28376 GCA_000699545.1 Podiceps cristatus
CAGTACATAAAGGGGGCCTATAGGAAAGAGGGGGAGAATCTTTTCAGCAGGGACAGCTGTGACAGGACAAGGAGTAATGGTGTTAAACTAAAACAGGGGAGGTTTAGGCTGGATATAAGGAGGTGGTGAAACACTGGAATGGGTTGCCCAGAGAGGTAGTGGAGGCCCCATCCCTGGAAACCTTCAAGACCAGGTTGGACGGGGCTCTGAACAACCTGATCTAGGTAATGGTGTCCCTGCTCACTGCAGGGGGGTTGGACTAGATGGGCTCTGGGGGTCCCTTCCAACCCAAACATTCTATGATTCTATGTTCCATGATTTATGAATGCACCCTCAAAGGTGACAGGCTTCATTGAACTCATTCTTAGAGGACTATCCAAAATATATCCTCTGACATGTTATCATCCTCTTAGCTATGAATAAGGGACAGATATATCTAGTCTTGGCCATTGTAGGAGCTCTCTTCCTGGAGCCTGAATATCTTCTACAGTAATAAGGAAAACATTTGTAATGGAAAGCAAAGCATTTGGATTTTTACCAGAAGGAATGCAATATTGGGAAAATTATTTTTCAAATTATGTTACCCACATGCATTATTTACCAAGTTTTTTCCACTCTATCAAAAGGAAGGCCTGTTTTATTCCCAATTTCTGTGTCAAAGAAGTGGCCTACTCCCTCCTTTAATGTGGGAGGACAGAGCCCACCAGCGTTTTTTCACTGACACAATCTGGGCACTCTCTTGAGTCCCCTCCCTTTTCAAGGGTCTTTGAGGTTTTCCCATGTCTTTTGATCCCAGAAGAGATGGAGCCAGACAGGCAAATGCTTCCCATCACTTGATGGCCTAGCCATTGTTATCTGAACTCTTTTGAAGCTGGGAACCTGAAGCTCTTATCTGTGCCATTGTCTCACCTTTCCTGTTAAATTCTGCAGCCTTTCCTTTTACAGTTCCCTTTGACTTCACTGAGCATTCAGTCACCAGTGTGAGCGAAAGCAGAACCACACAGAGACCCTGAAAGATTGCACAGATAATTTTCCAGCATTGCCACAGAGACAATTTCAAGGCCTGGAAGAGCAGTGGGGTTTTTACATGCTTCAAGAGAGTCTGCTCAAAATATCACAAGAAAGTGATTTCTTTGTGACTTTGACAAATCACACGGAGTTGCATGTTGGATGACATTCCCTGATTTCACCCTCTTTTGAATGGAATGTGCACCTGGAAGCTGCAACACAATGGTGGAGACTGCAGGTCCCCAGAGTCTGGGGTATCCTCCCACTAGACTCTGGGGACAAGGAGTGCTTAGATAAAGTTCAGTCATTTGGAATTCTTTCTGGGGGAGGATATTCTGCAATCTAAAAGTTTTATGTTTAAAAACTGCATTTAAATGAATGCTGTGTTCTGACTTTGATGGTGTGGATTTTACTGTATTGGTATTCTGACCATGTGACATAGAAATCTTTAGAGTTGCTTGAAAAAAGTTGGTTACGTGGTGAGGTAGCAGGGAAGCATCAAGATTTAAGTAGATATCTTGCACAGATTAGTCTCAAATTACTTAATGAAGTGCCTAAGTTAGGAGATCAGTGTCCCTTGCATTCCCCTATGGTCAATGGAGAAAGAAAGAGATGCTCTCCAAAATATTGTCTAGAAAATTTCTCTCTCTAAAGTAGTATTTTGCTGTAATGATAATAATTTTTAAAATTACAGGTAGGACAACATTTGCAGGCAGAGGTAATATCTGTTATTTGATCAACTGATGTGGGTGGAAGAATTAGACAAGTTATTAGGAAGAGAAACATTTCTTCAGGTCAGAAAGAGAAGCAACAAAAGCTTTGACATCTGGAATTGGAATTGAATAGTATATCCTTTGTTAACAATTTCCAGGACCTATTAGTACAAGCTTTTGGTACACAAAGCAAGGAGTTATTAAAATGAATTGTACTGTAAGGCATCCTTAAGAAAATCTAGTATTGGCTAAGTAAGAGAAGAAGAAGTGGTCGTAATTGCTGGATTTTTTTTATTTTGTCTCAATAACTTTCAATTTTTTCTCAATGGCTTCACATAATAATTAAGGGAGCTTCTTGTTAGCCTTTTGTAGTACTAGTATTTTCCTAATGAAAGCTGCAATCTCAGTTTTTTATGGTTAGGGCTGGAACACTGGAACATAAGAGTCATCTCAGAAATTAACTGTATGAATATGTACACTTTTGTTCAGTAAAATAACAAAAAAGAACAGAGAACGGGAAAGTAAGAATAATTCCAATAGAACCAAATAACCAAATTAAGATTTTTTTTTGCAAAATAACCAACCAAGCTTTTGAAAGAAGATTTTTGGATCAATCTAAAATATTTCAAATCCCAATGAAATGTATTACTTAATTTGTAGTTTAAATAACTTCCCATCCACTTTTTAACTTTTTCATATTTTTCTTTCTTGTTTGCTTAATTTAGATCACCACTTTAAATGAAAACATCATTTCGAAAAGAAAAGTCAAAAGTTTAATTCTAAATATGTCAAAAAATCCATAGACAGTCCTCTGGTAGGCTAATAGACTCGTACTACAGTTTAACACGATAACTAATATTGTGTGGTTGTTTATCTTATTTTCATTTTGTCTGCTTTAATCTCCCATCATCAGCCCTTTCCCATCTCTTTGAGACAGAAATGGACTTCTACTCTATGTTTCTAGAAAACTTCACCTTAAAAAAAATCCTGTTATACATGTAGGTCTCTTTGAAATTATAGTCATGCATCTAACTTTTTAGAAGTCTTTCAACTGATTTTTTTTTGATGGAGACAGGTGATTAATCAAAAGTGAAATATTTCTCAGAAATGGTAAGAATCTGAAAAAGCAGTGAAGAAGCACACATGGGTTTCAGAATCTGCTGATTCTGAAAGTTTCCATCCAAAAGCTGACTGTTGCTGTCGTTTGGTTTGCCTTGCTGACAACTACCCTACAGGATTGCTGGGAGTGGAGCCTGAAGGCTGCCAGCCTTTCATCAGCTCATACAGTAGGCAAATAAACGACACTGTTAAATATATTATTCCCTGAGAGTGATGCCTATGCCTACTGCCACATGGAACAAGTGTCCCTCTGGAGAAGACCATGCCCACTTCTTGCATGTCCCTAAGTTACTTCTAAACCCTTTGAGTTTGCCTACGTCCCTAAAACACAACATGCTAAACACATGCTGACCAATGAGCCAAAACAATCCCTGGAATTTAAGAGAAAAACTAGGATTACAATGGAGCACATTATTTTGCAAAACTGCCCAAATGCCCGCAGGATATTCATTGCTTAGACAAGGAAGATGGCAACAGAAGCATTACCTTAAATGACCTTTCTTAACTGTCACAGCAGAACATCAGTTGATCATGAAAGCAAGTGGAATATCACTAATTTTAAGCTGGACAGATGCACAGGCTAATACAAATTCAGATACAACAACACTAGCACTGTAAGAAAAGTCCAAGATGAAGAAATAAAATAAATAAAACTCAGGCTTTTTTCAAAGCTAAGTTTATATCCATAAGGGGAATTTATACTGTGTATGTGAATAATACATTTGGAAAGCAACACTATTCATTATGTTATGAGAGGAAGCTCCCACCTGTTCCATGTTAAAAATAAAGTAAAATCCCAACAGCATATGATCAACCCTGAGTTTCTAGACTAGCCACTGGGAAGTTCTCTTTGTGCAAAATCAGAGGAAGATTAATTTCTGTACAAAACAGTAGTAAAGGAGACAAAAAAGAACCATTGTAGAGAGAAAAGATAGATATATTCACTTGTATAGACATAGAACAATCAATAAATGTAAAAAAAGAGAATATGGTTTCTGCAAAGTAAATTTTTTGAGAGATGTCATTGACATAAAATATTTTTTCTACCCTTAGAAACAACAGCATGTTTGACTATATTAAATGTTATCTTTTAGGAAAATAAGCCACCGTCTGGCTTGTATTTGGTAACCTTTTTTTTTCAATGAAAAGAAAGTAAACATTTAGGAGTAATTTAGGTAAGGAGACAACTAAGGTCTATGTAAATAACATTTTTTTCCCTAAGGAAAGATAGTTGAGGACCATAAGCATGGTGAATCTGAGTGGGTTTGGAAGGAGACAGAGATATTCTGTTAAAAAAAATCTAACATATCATTATAAACAAATAGAAATCCCATCAAATAAGGACAACAATTTGGGGAAAGAAAATGGACTACAGTAAGCTCAGGATCATCATGGCCTGCTTGACTGAACAGAGGAGAAACAGATACAAGAGTGTGGCCATTACGATGCAAGGTTGGGCATGAGATACAATGAAAAGATTGTTGAAAAGGAACAAAACTTCGTGCAGGATCCTCAATCCTTACTTGTCCACAGGTGCCTCCACAGGGTGCGACTAGTGTAATTCTCAGGCAGCAGGACAGGCAAAAGTGCAAATCAGTGGTTTGTGCATGTCCTACCAAAACCAAATAATTTTGCTTGTGGTTTTATGTTATAAAAAGGCACATGACTTTACCTGGTAAGGCCACAGGTAGCTGAAACTGCCGTGGCAGTTCAAAGGGACCCATAAAAATCCCTAAACATACAGACACAAATATTTCTGTTTCAGCCATAAATTGAGTACCTTAAAAATGTTAATGGATGGCACAATATAGGTTACTGAACAAAACTGCTCTAGACCAGATTTTGCAGTCAGATAATCAATCAGATAATGAGAAAAACAGAAGAAAGAAAATATTTCCTAACCTTCAATAAAAGCAGTTAGAAGCAGCCCTGTCAAAAGTAATTGGTTATGCCTCTACTGCTAGACAAAAAAAAACCAAACCAAAACAAAACAAAACAAAACCCCACAGGAACTGTTCCCTGTTTTTTAAGCCACATGGCAAGGACTTGCTTGCTTCCATGATGCTCATCCTGTCAAACAGCATGGCCAACACGTAGCTACTGGCCGTACATCTTCTTCTTTGCTCACTGTGGTATTGTTTTAGCTCTGAGTCATGATGATTATTCTGCATGTTTATTGAAGACAGGGGACATTCTCACCATCATCAAAGTGGTTTTTTTACAGAATGAATTGAAGGGGTGGGTGTCCTCCCATTCAAAGGGATCCTGACAGGCTGAAGAACTGCTCAGAAAAGAATCTCATGAAGTTTAATAAAGGGAAATGCAAATTCTTACATCTGGAGAGGAATAACCCCAGGCAATAGTACACACTGAAGACCAACTGGTTGGAAAGCGGCTTTACTGAGAACCTCAGGGTCCTCATGAACACCAAATTGACCATGATCCAGCAATGTGTTCTTGCAGCAAAGGGGACAGCCAGCTTCCTGGGCTGAGTTAGAAAGAGCATTGCCAGCAGGTCAAGGGAGGTGATCCTTCCTCCCTACTCAGCACTGGTAAGGTTGCAGCTGCAGTATGGTGTCCAGTTCTGGGTTCCCCAGTACAAGATAGATATGGACATGCTTGAGCTGGTCCAGCAAATGGCCATGAAGATGATTAAGGGATAGAAGCATCTTTCATATGAATACTGTCTGAGAGAGCTGGGGCTGTTTGGCCTGGCAAGAGAAAGCTGGGGTGCGGGGAAGGGTCTTATCCATGTGTGTAAAAATATACATTGTTATATTGATGAAGAACAGGCAGCTGGACTCTTCTCAGTAGTGCCCAGGGACAGAACAAGTGGCAATAGACAGAGGTTAAAACACTTGAAATTCCACCTGAAAGCAAGAAAATACTTTTTTATCGTGAAGCTGGTCAAAAAGCAGAACAGGTGGTCCAGAGCAGCTGTGGAATTTCCTTGCAGGTATTCAAAACCTGATTGGACATGGTCCTGGACAACCCACTCAAATAGGTGACCCTACTTGACTGGGTTGGGGGGGCGTGACTAGATGATCTTAAGAGCTCCCTTGCAACCTAAACCACTCCATGGTTCTGTGACACTTTGAAATGACCCAAAATCAGACTGTGGGCGAGCTGGTAGTTAAGCTGTGTGGACAATCAGGTTCAACCAGGGGCTCGGTGCTTGAGGTAGCCTTCTTTTTCTTAGGAATGTAGGTGAACCCATTTTACAAACAGCCTTTCTCCATATTCCAGAAAGGAGGGACATGAATGTCAGTGAGCTAATTGCCCGGTAAGATACCTAAAGGCAGCAGCTCCAACAAGTTCAGACATCTATGCCCTCAGACATGACATAACTTGAACTAATGCAATTACAACTGCCTAGAAAAGATTAGGACTGATGGGAAAACCATGCTACAGCACACGGCACATCAAAACACACCTAAATGGCAGATGGATGTTTGCCATAACGTTTCTCGGTCGTGCCATGGGACCTGTCAGAGCTCACAGTAGCTTCATCACTTCTTGGGTAGGTTTCCCTTGCACAACCTGTCTGTTGGAGCGGCAACCTTCTTTGTGACGTGGCTGCCACTTTTCTTTCTACCACAAGGGTGATATGAGGCTAAAACCATGCTAGACAATGAGACGTTCGCCACAGAAATGTTCGCTGACCCTTCCACATTTAGAAATCAAGAGTCCATGAGCAAGTCAATCTGTAAGTCCTCCCTTTTACTCCATTTATCCATTCATCTTCCATCTGGATTTCCCAATAAAGGATGATGAGGATCCTCTGTTAACCTGGCTATTTGGTTTGTGCTTCCTATCCACCAACGAGTGAGTGCAAAGTCCAAAATCAGACACACCACAGGCTGCCTCTTGTTCCAGGGGGGATGCGGAAAGGGAACTCAGGTCATTTACAAGTTTGTGGAACTCTCAGCGATAATTGCTGGTTATTTATTGTTATTTCTATGTTTCACTAGGTATAGCAACTGCAAGAGAGCAGGGATGAAGGAAACACGTTTGTAACTCAGTGGGTTCATCATTTCCACTGCTAATGGAACAGCTTACAAACCATTTTCACTCAGGAGTGACCAACACACTTCCAAAGAGTTTAAATGGTCCATTATTCTCCAGCTAGAGACTCTGAATTTTTTTTGTTGTTGTTGATATAGCTGTACACTGCAACTTTTACACATGGGCTATTGTTTGACTAAATAACCAGCTAAAGTTTTCATACTCACTGAATTTTTTTAATGGTAAATTTTTTTAATTGGAAGTTCTCAGGCTGCTCCCTGTGATGCAGGATCCACAAGCACTTTGGGTTGGGTTTTTTTTTTTTTTTTCAGATCACAAAGTTTTCAGTGCTCTTAGAAGAAAAAACAGAAATATATCTTAATAAAAATACTCAGTAATATCTGATATTTTGCGAGTCAAGCACTCACACAGTGAAGCTATTACATTGAGCAAGTTGAAAACACTTAAGCAGAGAGATAAGCTATAACTTTATTCATCTATGATGTTTGCAAGAAGAAAATGATTCTGACATTTCAAAGAAGCTAGGAAGAAAAAAGTCAAGGTAAACTTCCACACCTATGTTCATTTGTTTTTAATTGTCAAAATGAAATAATGAAAAGTACAGATTTTATAATTCCTAAGGAAGTTTTCTGGAAATAGGTATGCAATTAGGTTGGATGAAACAGACCTTAGTAGCAAAGAAGAAAATGGATTTAAGCCTCCAAAATGTAGAGAAACATATCCATGAAGAGTTCACTGATTGCACAGTCTAACCCCATAACCATCAAAGTTAATCAATCAATGTTACTACTTTTTCTTTTTTTTTTTTTTTTTTTTTGGTTATCATAGCACAGGACAGCAAATACTCTATGTATTTTAGAGAGCTAGTGCAACTAGGCCATTATTAACCAGTGCTAGTGTGTCTAAATCCAAGCCAAAGATAAACAAATGTGTTAGAAAATTCCATGTTGGAGCTGCTACTGTGCAGACTTTAATATCAAGTGTAACAACCAATCTGTAACAGGAGAAACCATGAATATGTATATTTTTAGAGCCATAGGAATGTTTTGAACTCAGACTGACTGGACTATATGAAAAATACTCTCAGAAAGGATGTTATTCAAGTTATTTATGAACTCATGGTGCTAATGTTTTATTTTAGTCAAGCTGGTGAGATGCTACATTTCAGGGCATAACGAATGAAATATTTAGTTTATGACACTATGTTCTCTTTCAAGCAAAGTTGTCTGACTAAGAAATAATAACTTCTGGTTTTGAGAATTACATTTGTGAGGATAATTTTGTGGGGGAAAAAAAAAAAAAAAAGAAAGTAAGTAAATGAAAAACGAAAGTTGAGTAAAAATACCCGTGAACACCTGTAATATATTTTTAATGTAAAAATCTTATTTCTCAAACCTCTGATCAGGAAACTATGTTTTGCACCTACTAACCAAAGTGAAAAAAAGGCAAAGGGAACAGAGATCTCACTACTTGATATGAATAATGAGATCAGAATACAGACTTGTGTGAACAATAAATATGTTGAATGGGGAATTCTGGAGGCTCGGTTCTGTTTCTTTGTACTAAACAATAAAAACATTTGAAATGTGCGTTTTTCTTTCTCAATTTAATTCATTTGCAGACAGTGCATCAAAATGCCGTGCAGTGCAAGAGTACCTGGTGAACACAGTAATCAGAGAACCAGCCCTTTCTCACTGGTTAAGTTTTAAAGAATTTTGCAAACCAAATGTACCTCCCAGGTAGCATTTTCTATTTCTTCGTTCAGACTTCAGAGATGTGAGTTGAAGCACATAAAGTTAGGGTAGGGATTCAAAGTACTGCTTTAGTAGGCTAGAAAGTACTTTTTTCACCTTTTTCTGACGTATGTTAAATAAGAAAAATAACCATGAAGTATAGGGAGGAATGTAAAATGTTATGATGAAGAACAGTGAAGTATACAGTACATACTATATTTTAAATTTTTATGCAAGAAATGCTGTTGTTGACACTGGACAATAGAGGTTTGCAAAACCATTAATAATAATTAATGCTAAAATTAATGTATATAAGACAAACCATTCTTAGTACAGGCTCAGAAACCACCTTCAGTAACAGCTCTTTTTCTTGTATAACAGGAGTACAAGGGAAGCAGCCACTTTGTATTTGGGGTGTAGCTGCAAATGCATGAACAGGTCAAACAAAGCATAAAAACTATCTGCAGAAACTTATGGAGCTTGATCAAGAACCTTATATTTTAGTCATGTTTCTTTTAGAAGAGAAGGCATATTTCCTGACTCAAGAAAGACAGAACTTGACGAGAACATAATCCAATTTTCTTCCCAGCATGTGGTCATCCAACTTTCTCTGAGAAGTTCCTGTCAAGAAAATCTTGATAACTCTCCAAGAAATTAATATACTGCACATTTAGCTTCTGAACAAGATGATGGGGTGATGGAAACTGGAGGAGTGGATGGACCACCATCTGTGTCTGGTCAAGTGACAGGGGCACAGCCACCCTCTCTGTATCAGATGACAGAATTTGCCCCAAAATCATGTCATGACGTGGTGGTAAAATCAGTGGCAGGTAGTTAATCTATGCCACAATATTTCTTGGGAAGGGAGAGAAGCTGTAGGGTCACACAGCCACCGAGGACTGGGTGACATGTGGCAGGGGGTGGCAGAGGAGCTAATGGAGTCCTGAAGGACCTTAATCTTCCTCATCCTCACCCCAGGTATAGCAGCATCAGAAACAGCAGCTATTAATTTATGAGAGAGACCAATGGAGCGAATGTATTCGTACATTCATGGGAGCAAGAAAACTGGGATAAAAAGGCCTTTGGTACCATCCAGTACAGCTATTTTTTTTTTTTTTTTTTTTTAAATTTGCTCTTTACTCAGTTTTTCCTTTGGATGTTATTTCCATTTTGGGGTCTTCACCCCTCTCTGCCCCAAACTTTTTCACCAGGATAACAGATCCAAAATATAGTCTCAGAGGTACCAAATGATATGTTAAAAATGTGTAGGCAAACTGCCCTATGAGCCTATGGAATCATGTGTTATGGAATTGTTAGTTATATCCTCTCTGACACAAAGATTTGTATCTCTGAATTGACATACTATTTTAAATCTCAGTCCCGCAGTCTTAGATGCAGGACAAGAACTACAAGGACTACAGACTTAAAAAATATGTATTTATTGATGTCTAAAGTGTGCAGTGAATACACTATTTCCTTAACACCTGAAGTCATTGCCAAGGAATATTGTAATGATTGAATTTGACAAACCTGAGACCTGCATCCATCTCTGACTATTTTCCTTTTGTCCTCTTTATCTGCTATGGAATTAGTGGTTCAAGTCAGTTCTGAAGGTGTCATTTATCATTTTGATTGTGTCATTCATCCCTGCACGATGAGTGGCACAGTCTATTCTCTAGTTTGCCTTATGTGTGTGTTCACTAAGGTCAAAGAAGCTTCAGTCATATTCACATCCTAATGTTCATACAACAAGCAAATATTTGGGTTTAGGCCTCAATGCTGTAATGCGATGGACATCTGGTGTCTGATATAGAGTTCCACTGTTTTACTGTTTTCCCTTGGAAATAATAATGAAATGCACAATTTTCTGAATAAGCTTTTCTTTTTTTTTTTTTTTTTTTTTTTTTTTTTTTTTTTCTTTTTTCCCATAAGGAGCTAAATGGGTTAATCCACCTGCTGTTGTGTGGTGTAAATGGAAAGATCAATTCCTACAGTTTTTTAATCATTATTGCCGTTTTGTGTATTTGTTGTCATTTAAGGGGTTTGTTCTTTTAACCTACAGACAAATACATCACACATTTATTTGTGAATGGTTTGTTTGGTTTAGGATAACAACAGATGCACAATGATTCTTTTAAGAACTGTATCAGCTTCAGCAGAATTGTGTTGTAGTTTAGAAGTATTTAAACCTTGAATGATATTAGCCTCTTTTTCAAAAAAACCTATTTATTCACCTTTCTTGTGAATGAACCCTAGAACAGTGTTTTTTCAAAATTTATATTAAATTAATGGGTTTCATATCTTGCAAAGAAAGGCAAACATTTCTATTCCATCAAGTCCCAGACAGTAGGAAATCCTGTAAGTGTTTTTTCTGTGATGTTTTCTCTACTCAAACACCTACTGCTATAAAACTTTAGGAAAACAGATTTTTTTTTCTATAAAAATTCAATTAAATTGTGGAACAAGGCTGTCCTAGATCATACCAAATGCCCCGAATTTCAGTGTTCTCTATCCTATTGAAAACAGGAATTTAAGAATATGGCTTAGAAGATATTTTGAATATGTATAATTGAATAATAATTAGAAAGTGATCACTCCACAGAAGTATTTTTGTTAGTTGTCAAATTAATGCCAATAACCTTTCATATTGTTCTGTCACATTTTGGTAACTAAGTTGCTTTGAGGCAGAAAGTTATTCCAAAATATTTTTTTTATTTTTGTCCATGTGCAGGGAACTGAATTAGGCATGAATTTCCAGAGCCAGACCAGACACAATGCTGAGCTGATCATATTCCTTCTGGACTCTTCCTTGCAAAGCCAAGTTGTGCACACCGAGGCATGGAGTGTAAGAGAAGGGAACAGACTGTCACCCTCTTTTTCCTTCCTCCAAATAGCATACCACCCTATTTATATGTGTACAAGAACACAGCCAGACAGAGGCGTCTGGCATACATAGGCTAAGGTTTCTGCAGATCGGCGTCGTACTTATTTGAACTCAGTCTTTTGTAAAGAGCAGAGCGATGTTCTCCACACGTAGTTCAGATCTGATATAATTGACCAATGATGAAAAAGGTGAGGAGAAAAATGGGTTTGGTGGGGGGTGGATGTTGCTGCTGTTCTTGCCATCTGGTGACACTTCATTGAAAGCATGGGATAAGAAACAAGAGAGATTACTGTGAACTTTCTTTATCCCGCAGAGTGGAGAGGATGTTTACTTCCACTTACCAGGTAGCTATGTATCAGAAATTTCTCAATATCTGTCTTGAAGCAAACACAACTTTTTATGTTTTTGTCACCTCACTTGGGATTTATACACAGTCTCCATGGAGCCCGAGAAGAAAACGGATGTGAACAGTCTTGACCAACAGGTGAATTAAACAAAGAAGATGCCAAAGCAGGAAGACAGCATTCCTCCCTGTACAAATACACACGCGCCGAGCAGCTGGGCCATGAAAGTTATGATGGAGAGTAGCAATCGGTTAAAGTGGATTAAACAAAGAGAATGAATGGGACTGAGAAGGAAGGGAAAGGAGGAGGGAAGGGAAGGGAAGGGAAGGGAAGGGAAGGGAAGGGAAGGGAAGGGAAGGGAAGGGAAGAAGGGAAGGGAAGGGAAGGGTAACATTTTTATTTTAGGATCTTCAATACAATTTCTGTGTAAATTGATAAAAAATTGAGAAGTTGAAGGGGAAAGGATAGACACCTACTATTCTGATCCCCGCTCCTAAGGCAGATTTTCATCTTTATCCACCGATAATCTAATATAAAGGGAATGCACACTCCAGTTAACTGAGTCCATCTAGGCTCCACTAAGAGGTCTAAGGGCTCCACACACTCTTTGGATGAAAGAAAGATGGTAAATAGCATTTCTCTTCTGCTGTCAGTTTTCTGTCAGTGTACTAACCACCCAGCATCTCCCTTCTTCTGTCAGCAAGCTAGACACTCAGCTAATCAGCAACACATGGTCAGTGTCATTATGTCAAATGAAAGTAATCACTGGTTTGATGAAATCTCTTTTTTTCTTCTTTTTTTTTTTTTTTTTTTTTTTTTTTTTTCCAAGATTCTTGGGCAGCATTTGAGTGCCTGTCCTCCTCAGCTTGAGCCCCAAACTGCTTTAGATGACAGACAGACAGACACCCATTTCCTAGCAACAGTAATCTGAGCATTTGTAGGTGAATAAAACCAGGACCCAAAGGAGCTTTCAACTAGGTAGTGAGGTTTAGTGGCCTAGGGAATTTAGATGCCTGCAGGATTAAGCAAGACTGGAAACTGAGTGGCTTTTAGCAACCTAAGACCCAGCATAAGCAGAATGTTGCAGAATGGATCCCACTTAATATTTTTATCATCTGGTATCTTAAATGAAGCGATTCAACCACCTGTAGCAGAAGCCTGATTTCATTCTTCTTCCACCTTCTGTATCTCCTTAACAGATAGCCTTCACCAGCTTTGGAACTTAGAAACACTTATGAGGATGCCTAAATACATTTTCTGCAGCTGCATTTAAAGACCAAAGTTTAACAGTTTGGGCCTACAACAGTCAGTTAGAATGTAGCCAGTATAACTGTATTTCCTTTCCCATAATTGTGAACCAGTGATTATTTCAAAGTCACATTTTTAATGGAGTTGCTGTGAAGCATTACTTCAGAACTCGACGACAGCATTCACCTTATTTGACACATTTTAGTGCTGTTGCAATAGCTGATAACATGCTAGAGAAGGAGGGAGGGAGGGGATGAGGGGGAGAAAGCCATGCCAGGGAAGGAGCAGCAAGTGCTTGCACAAACCTTTCTTTCAGTTCAAGTATGTAAAGTGAGATAAATGGTCAAACTGCAGACATACTGTACGCAGCAGGAGCCAAAAGCTGCTCCCTGGATTGGCAGCTCCAGAAGCCATCAGCACCGGATCCTCTCAGCAATTACCAGCTCGGAAATGTCCTTCCATTGATTGTGATGGACGTAAACCAGCTGCGTCTCAATAGTGAGTGAACAGAGGGAGGAAGAGCCAGACGGCAGGACACAAACAGCACCAAACACTGGGACCAGCTGCAGCCTGCAGGTCACACTTCCATGTCAACAAAAAAATGTTATTTAATATTTGCCAAACACTGAAGTAATTCATCACAAGGTATAAGTGGATCTATAACGTCTGAGATCGCCCGTTGAAGATTAACTGGACGTATCGCATTTCCAGTGCAGCAACCTAAATGGGAAAGAAAATAGCCTGAACCTCATAGGCAAGGCACTTATTCATTCTCTGCAGTAGCAGGGTTCCCATGTTGGTCAGCCTCAGCCATGTAGTTTAGGAAACCCTTGTGCCAGAATATTTGTATGCATGAAGGAGGGTGCTAAACCAGGATGGTGCCAGCCTGTCAGAATTCAGCTGAGAATTCTGTGGGAGTCTGATCAAATGTACGCAGCTGCCTCCATCTAATCTAGAGCCTGTATAGGACGAAATTACTGTGAATCACCAACTGAGAGCGGAAGAGGTTGATTATTGTTTAAGCATAGAGATAAATTGGCAACAAGGGGCTCACTGCTGGAGGGTGTCTCTAAAAATATCTGCTTTCCCCCATGGATGTTCTTCAAATGGGCACCAGGCTTCTTGCCTGTAAGAGGTGGCACTTCCAGAGGGGTAGATTCACAAGAAGCTGCCTTCACTCACATGCTGTTCTTGCTTCGCACCACTTCATATTTTTTCAAAAAAAATCTGAAGAAAACCCTTTAAAACGCACAGTATAGAGGGAAGTCCCACAAGAACTTTATAGAGAGAAGAAATTATGCCATATATCCCAGAGTGGAGATGAAAACAAACAAACAAAAAAAAAAAAGCCTGGAAATGGCTTGTAATTTCTGCTTTATTGCTTTTTAGCACATCTATCTCAATCTGTAGCTGTTTTAACTGTATCTAAAAAACTAATAAATATTAATTCAACCCAAAGAGTCATCCAGTAATGGTAGCAACTGACATTTCTGTTCCCTGACCTCTGACTGTCTGTATCCTGGTTGGACTCCAGCACTACTAGACATTGCCTTAGGTAAAGAGCAATGCTGAGGTAGTGACTGTGGAACTAGACCGTTCTGGCTGGGAATGCAATACCATCTTTGATACTGCCTCTTCAGAACTGCCCTTTCCTGCTGGAGGCATAAAGAGGCAGTAAGTTAGCAAGTTACTGACGTTCCTGTAGTTATTATGCTATAACTAACCCATAGAGTGCTTCTACATTATAGTATTTCACAGGATTTCCTCAATAATTGTTTCAGGACCTACCCAGGACTTATGCAAAAGCTGCAAGTATGCCTCTAGAGAAATGAGTAATTATAAGAGGTTTTAAATAACACAATTAAGTGTTTAAAATAATAAAATGTATCAAGGTCACAGAGTGATGAGAAAGTACAAGCAGCATTCGTCTTGTCACAACACTCTTCCTGGCACTGTGCACTACTCACTAGGTGGGCTTTCCAGAGAAGCCTTCTGCACATCATAAAGGGCAACACTCACTTCTTTTCACTTCCTTTTTTTTTTTTTTTTTTCTTTTATTTTCTTTTTTTTTTTTTTTCTTTTAGTGGGAACCATTAAGGCATCTGTTTGCTGCTGCAGCTACGTGAGACTGAAGCTTGTGCACAACCTCCTCCAGCATTGAGGGTGTGGGTTTCTCTGCAGGCCCAGCTCCCATTCAAGGCTGGGCTCCAATAAGGTTTTGCCCCCACCCAGATGCCTGACCTCTAAATCCTCCCATTCCACTTCTCCTCTCTGCCATCTTCAGCTCCTACCATCCTTCTGCAAAATTACCTTTCTGCCTACTAACCCTCATCTCTAGCTCACTAGTTCTCCATTCTGTTTACCATTTCTGGAGCATATCAGCCATTTCCTTCATGTATTTCTTCATAAAAGTTAACATTTTCACTTGAACAGCCATGATGCAAATTCAACTTTAAAAGATTTTGAGATTCTCCAAGACACTGGAACTTTGTGATTAGAAGGTATGTTTTTCAAAGATGAATACCTCACAAGTCAGTGAATTCCATAGGTCATCGTTCACAAGTCTTTAATTAACATGCAAATACTAGAAATTAACAATTAATTAATCACACATACTACAATTAACAAGTACTATGCAGTCAGTGTGGATCCCAAGGCCCCACTCTATACTTTCATTCCCCTCCTGCCATTCTCCCATGCCAGAGTCAACATTATTTTTGCTTGGAGCACTAAAGGAGCATGACCCCATGATTCTGCATGGGAACACTGATTAAACAGAGCATCTACATACCGTGGTACCAGTTCTTCCCTCAGATTGCAGGGGTGGGGTTCATGTGCCCTACTGCAGGTGTCTAAAACTTAGGTGGAGAAGTCTGAATTCATAGACAGAAAGAGGCAAAACAAAAATCAACATTTAAGCCAAACCTCTTATCTGACCCCGAAACGTAATTTTTTTTCTACAACGTTCCTTCAATAAATTTTAAAATGATCCAATTCTACTGAGTGCTGTCATTTTGAAAGTCTGGTACGGCTTTTTGCTCTGTACAGATCCAGTCAGCACCGAGGGAAAAGCATTGCCAGAACCATTTGCTTAGAATGAAGAGGGAGAAGGACATGCCTGTTTCAGCTCTGGTTTTCATTCTTTCTTGATTATTTTTAAGAGCTCTCTGATTTTTCCAAGAGCAGTACCAAGGCTTGTTAATACAGATCTATCTGAAACAGAAACCTTAACAAGCAAGAATTGATGGATATGCAGCCAGCAAAATTTCAAGTTCCCTTCTGATAAAATTCCATCTTTCAACAGCTTTTTTAAGAGTTAGTTTTGCACTAGAGTAAAGGAGAGGTAGCAAGGCACTGCTGTATTGTCAGACAAAAAAAAAAATCACTGGCAATATGGCTAATTTTAATTCGATTTCATGTAAAACTGAAAGAAGCATGCCCTTGTTTGTTTAGGTTTTTTTCTTAGAAACAGTCAGTGTTGTCCTGAATCTCTGTGCCACACATTATACTCAGCAACACCCTCTCAGGATAATGTAGCTGCCTAGCTGTTTTTAACAGAAACCAGTTTAGCCACAGCACAGACAAATTCTGCCCTGGAAGACAGATATATTAGTTAGTAAGTGAAGGGATGAAGGAACAAGCCTGACAAGAAACTTCCAAGCAATGTTGTCAGGACAAGGACTCGTCTTAGCACGATCCCAGCAAGAGAAAACACCAGGGAGAGAGAAAACTCCCTGTGTTAACACGCAAGGTTTTGCTATAGCCAAAGCTTTCAGAATGACAGACAGGAGCCGAGCAAAGCAGGACTTTGCCTCGCCTGGAGGAGATGTGAACTTCTGATCATTAATAAAAAGAGGATGACTGACAACTGATGAAATCAATTTTCTTTATCACAGCCGGTGGTCTCACAATTAGCAAAGCTTAGGGCAATTACAGGACTTAAATCTCTTCCCTTCTAGCTTTTGTGGGTTTGTTTAGGTATTACTTTACATTACTGTATTACTCCAGCACTTTTGGGGCTGAAATGACTTTTCAAGGCTGTGAGCTGAGGCCTCCATCCTGCAAGCTGATCTGTGCAGCCAACCCAGAGAAGTCTGCGCACAGGTGAGGGACTGCACTGGGGCTGGAGATCCCCGGGATGAGGGTGTTAGGCTGCCATGGCTGCAGGGGATGGCGGAGGAAGCCAGCTGCTGCCCAGGAAAGCGGGTGCCAGCTGAAAGAAGGGATTCACCTCTGGATTCACAAAGGCAAGAGGAGATTTTTTTAACTGACAAACAGGATGGGAAAAGGATTGATTTTAGCACCCCTGACTTCTGAGATTGCAGCATAGCTGCAAGCTGCAAGTCTAAGAAAGTCTGTCCTGGGGAAACCTGTTACAAGATTCAGGACTGTAATTCCCACTTGAGGTTCCTCATGAAAACAAAACAAAACAAAACAAAACAAACCCAAACCAAACCAAAACAAAAAATCAAACCCCAAATTAATCTTGATTTGTCTTTTTTTAGAAAGACAGAAGGATAAACAGGTGATGTGTCATCCTGGGTAATTCATATATTTCAACACTGTGAAAGAATATGTAACATTATTTGTACTGTTTGCATTGGTGACATGTACCTGCAGCATCCAGATTGCCTCAGAGGCATACTGAGCTGTGTGCACATGCCATAGAACCCAGTGTCCTGCCCTCACCACCCCATGAAGGAGTTTCTAGTCAAAATAAACGCAGCAGACAAAAGGTGTGAAGAGAAACCACAAATACTGAGTTGAAACGTCCTTGTTTGCAGCGAGGTAGCAGCTCAGCAGCAGGGGACATGCTGATGCCAAGTCCACCCAGACATACCCTTGCTGAGCTCCACCAGAAGCTTTTCCCAGGTCTCAACTCACTACGGAAGTTTCTTCAAAACCGACCCACTCAGTTTGCTCCCTTTCAAGAGATGGAGTGGAAGGATTGTGCACTTCTATCCAATAACACAGTATTTAAGGCTCATTTCTGGTTTGTGGGAAGTGGAAGAAAAGATGGAAAGTAAAGGAAGCTCTGCCTTGCCTTCAACATATTCATTTCCTACCCCTGTCAAAAATCAGTAGAAATGGAAATGCGTGTGAGCTTAACTCACTAGGCAGGTAGCTTGGATGTGCCCGTGTTAGGTGACGCAGCATTCAAACACCTGCATTTTCTCATGAATCCACACCATAGCCTTTCTGGTTTCTTGTCCCCACAAGAAAAAAAAAATGTGTATAAAAGACTTCCTTGTTCCACAAGGTGGTGTGAATGCGAATACATGACAGACATAAGGTGCTCGGACCCCACATTAAGGGAATCACCCTTCTGTCCTGCAAACATTATTTTAGCAAAAAGCGCCTGACCATTGTTAATTTTAAGACAGGCTTTTTTTTTAAAACTGCCAAAATGTGCGTACAAATACATTTTAGCAGAAAACTCAGCATAGATTGCCCTTTAAAAAGGATAGATCCTTCTCTGTGTTGACTTTTTTAAAACTTTTTAAAAAAACCAATAACCTGCCCTTCACTACCACCAGCCCCGGATTCTTACCCAGAGTCTCCGCCATGTGCCTAACTAACCAACATGTTGTGTTATGATTACCATAGTGATTGCAGTCCAACAGCTGCCTTGACATTTCATCTTCCTCTGCTTTTAAAATGCTTTCTTTTTGCCAAGGAAAACTTTTCTCAATTATTTATTGTTTTTTACTACACACTGTTCACTCCACTTACAAAATAAACATTTAGAAAAAAAAAAACAAAAAACAAAACCCAAACCAGCGGAAACTGCTTTAGTTCTAACCACATATTTTGCTAATTGCTTTTATTCTCCTCTCAAGTCATTTTAAAGGTTTCTGAGGCTGTACACTAAAAAGCTTACGCCTTATTTTGCAGGTAAACTGATGATTGCGCACTACTGGGAGAGTCACCACGGGTGGCCAGGAGCCACCTCTAGCCCCCAGGTGCAGCCACCCTGCCTTACCCAACCTCCACGGAGAGACACCAACCCCATCCTCGCCCTTGCAGCCACTCAAATCTAGCCATCCCGCTTTGCCCTCTTCCCGTTTTGCTGCTCACTCTCCCACCAACACTTTCAGCTCTCAGCTCTATCAGTCACATGCACTTTCCATGGAGCTTTAAGGCTGTCAACACTTCTCTTGTCTTTTGAGGAAGAGAGGAGATAAGATAGTAGAGAATATGACTAACCATGCCTTTTTGATCCTGCCCTGAGAGGGGGAAGGTTGTGCATGGTGAAGCACCTGGCTGGTGCGGAAGCCCCCAGGCAGGGTTTTGGGGATGCCAAAGAGGATGCAGCAGTAGAGGGCCACAGTCCCCCACTGGTGACACACAGCCATAGGGTCTAGCAGCTGAAGTTGCTACATTTCATGTACAGAAAGGGATAAGAAAGCACCATACAGATTTTAAGTTGATACAGATGAGCTCTGCTAGCGGATAATTCATTTCACTGCTTCTCATTTCACAATCAGCAAACAGTTTTTAATTAGCTAAGCTGGTCACCTCTTTCTTTTCCAAAAGGAGAGAAGGGCATAGCTTGCCTTCGAGCAGCCTAGGAAGGTGCAAGACAGCAACTTCCCTGCAACCTGTCAAAGCGCTTGTCCCCAAGACGCTTTCCCATCTTAGCCTGCACTTGAGCATGTCTCAGGTAGTCTGGTGCCAGGAAGGTGTGGGCTGGCGACATGCTGGGGCATGGAGATGTGCACAGGACATATTGAAAAGAGATTGATTCGAAATCCCAATAGATTAGATCATCTGCAGCTTGGCCAAGGTGGGAGACACAGGATGTGTGTGTGTGTGCCTGTCTGTCCTGGTTTCAGCCAGGACAGAGCTAGTTCTGTCTTTAGCAGCTCCTGTGTTTTGGATTTAGTATGCAAAAAATGGTGACAGCACGCTGCTGTTGTTGGTTGCTGCTGAACAATCAAGGACATTTTGCAGTTTCCCAGGCTTTGCTGATGTGCAGGTGCAAACACCTGGGAGGGGCACAGCCAGAAGAGTTGATCCACACTGGCCAAAGAGAGTGTTCCATGCCATAGACGGCATGGCCGGTATAAGGGAGGGTCGGCCATTGCCCCTTCTCTCCTCTCTCTGGTTCCTTGTTTGGTTTGTTTT
>KL263739.1:0-11342 GCA_000699545.1 Podiceps cristatus
GGTGGGCACCTGGTGCCCAGCCAGGGTCAGCTCACAACATAGGCCATCTGAAGGAAGTGTCTTATGCATTTTCAGCTATATGGGCAGTCTAGGACTTTTCATTTATTGCAATGTTTTTTCCAGTCTTTTTTTTTTTTTTTTTTTCCTTCTGAATAGTCATATCTATATACAGCTAGATTTCTCTTATTCAGTAATGTGCTTCTGCCAATGGGACTAGTCATTCATTTACAAGGACAAATTAGTTCTTGCTAAACTGAATTTTCTAGGGATTAATTTACTGTTATTATTAAGTTTACATTTTACAGATTGTTCAAAAGTGTGGGCAAGGGGCAACACTTTCTAAATATATTCACTGCTTATTCCATACTTACTATAAAAAATCCTTGTGCCATAAAACACAGAGAAATGAAGGGACTGTCATTTTTGTTTCCCCTTTCTCCCTCCAAAAGCCAGCAATATCTGTCGTTTAAGCTTTCCTTTGCTCACCT
The DNA here is from genome assembly GCA_000699545.1 of Podiceps cristatus. Classification (NCBI taxonomy): domain Eukaryota; kingdom Metazoa; phylum Chordata; class Aves; order Podicipediformes; family Podicipedidae; genus Podiceps; species Podiceps cristatus. The sequence goes on from KL263739.1 coordinate 489, forward strand.
CTGGTTGCACGATCCATCTAAGTGGACTCATGTAATGCCTTGCATAATTTCACAGGTTTTATATGTCTCCTATGTTATCATAAGTACTGAAATTCCAATCATCTCTGCAGATCACTAATAGGTCAACTAAGGCAAGGAGAAAACCTTGCTGTATTTTAATGAAGTGAAATAGCTACATACCTTAAAATGATGGACAGTTCAACACTTATGTATAATAAGTGTTCTCCAAACAACAGTTGACGTATTTCTTAAAATTCTTATTTAAATAATTCATTATTAACAATTCCACCGTGGAATAAAATAGAAGCTTACCAGAGAATTTATTTTCTCAAAACTTTTTATTTTTCTTATTTTAGTTATTTTATTTTTCTACCACTTTCTTTGAAGACAATGATAACCTAAAATTAGCAGAGATGTACTTGTGCAGTCTGTGTTCATTGCTGGGAAGGAAGAAGAATATAGAATATGCTGTAAGCAGAACAGTTTTAAATATTTAAAATTTTAGATATCCACCATGGATCTTGCTCACAAACATAACAGCAGATTATTTTTATTTTGCTAGCTATTTAGTTATTAAGAGAAGAACTCCAGTGAAGAAAGATATTTTTAATATGCAGTACTCAAAGCCTTCCAAGCCTGGAAAAAATGAAATATGTGGAAGAAAGAAAAAAAATCTTAAATAATTTAACGAATATCTACTGCAGAGATACTTTTCTGAAACAAAAAACTGCAAAACTTGAGGGCTGTTTTCTCTGCAGATTTATTTAGCATTTCTGATAGACAGCAGCTGGATTTTACTTGGAAGAGTGAAGCTTTCAACCTACCTGTAAATCAGACACAGCATTAGCTATGGTAATAGGAACCTCACTGTACTCCCATGTACACCTATGCCTTTATACTGACCTAAACTGGCCTCGTGTCCTTAACTAAAAGCAACAAAATGGACTGCCTGAAACATTTTTTGAGTAGTGAAATCAACTGAAATTTGACTCCAGATCGTAAGTCAAACTGCTTTCAGATGGAAATGTCTTTTATCCTAAATCTTTTACCAATACATTCAAGTAACTTTGAGCTTAAAAAAAATCAAAACTTACAAGTATACACTTTTTTAACTGGAGTCTCATCTTTCATCCTCATAATTTCAATCACATTTTTCTCAAGCCAGAACAAAAGACTAATGTAAGAAGCCAAAGCAAAGTACTAAATTATATATCTACTCTTCATATAAGAGGTAGCTTTCTATTGCTCACAGATTTACTAGGTATGATCTGCTAGAAAATGCCCAGTTCTGACCATTTCCAAATTTCCAAGTGAAAGTTGTCTATGTTGCCAATTTCTCTCCTTTTACAGGAGGAGAAACAGATAAAGAGCATATGCTGAATAGGTTTTGCACAGGTTTTGTTCTCCCAGATGTTCCACTGGCTAGGTCTTCAGGACACAGGAAACCTCATTCAAAATTTCAATGTTTCTGAGAGAAGTAGTCCTAAGTTTCCTGCTATTTTTATAGCAGTACAGACTCTGTTCTGGTCTTTATAGAGATCAAAAACACCAGACACAAGCTCTTGGAGAAATGTACAGCCAAGTATTTATTAAGTTGATAGGATAACGTGCTGACAGAACATGCAAACTTCTTTTTAAAATACTTTTTAAATCCTTCTTCTCTTTTGTTTTCTTCTCTCATTTTTTGTTATCATTATTTGACATAATAAACAGGAAAAAAAAAAAAAAAAAAAAAAAAAAAAAAATTACAAGGTACACCTAAAAAAAAAAAAAAAAAACTTACAAGGTCACACTAAATATCTATCATGTCCAGTAACCCTTAGAATCATAGAATTGTAGAATTGTTTAGGCTGGAAAAGACCTTTAAGATTAAGTCCAACAATTAACCTAACTCTGCCAAGTCCACCACTAAACCATGTCCCTAAGCACCACTCTACACGTCTTTCAAACACCTCCAGGAATGGTGACTCCACCACCTCCCTGGGCAGCCTGTTCCAGTGCCTGACAACCCTTTCAGTGAAGAAATGTTTCCTAATATCCAATCTAAACAAGCCCTGGCACAGCTTGAGGCCACCTCCTCTCATCCTACCACTTGTTAATTGAAACAAGAGATGGACACCCACCTGGCTACCGCCTCCTTTCAGGTAGTTGCAGAGAGCAATAAGGTCTCCCCTCAGCCTCCTCTTCTCCAGGCTGAACACCCCCAGCTCCCTCAGCTGCTCCTCACAGCACTTGTGCTCCAGAACCTTCACCAGCTTCCTTGCCTTACTTTGGGCACGGTCCTTCTCGGAGAATGACCAACAGGGAACACCTAAGGAGGAGTATAAAAAACAAGGTTATTACAAAACAAAATTTCTCAAAAATATCTCCCAGTCTCCATCATTTTTAGTTCCATGACCTCCTGAGCCAAAGGTCACATCTCTGTCTTTAACTATGCTCACAAGATTTTTCCCTATTTATTTTTCAACTGCTTTTTGAACCCTTGTAAACTTCAAGCATTCATGTGCCCTGTGGAAAGAACTTTACACATTTACTGAAAACCATCTCCTCTCTTTGTTTTTAATGTACTGCCTGCTACTTCACTTGATGGCCCCTTATTTTCATACTGTGAGAACAAATAGTCATTCCTCATTCCCTTTTTCCACATCACTCATCAGTTAACATTATGTCATGATCTTCTCTGCTCTCCTGTGCTGCCTAGGCAGGGATTTTTCTAAGCTCAGGAATCATGGTTCTCACGTGGAAACCACTTCACACCTTTGATTGTGCAACAAATAATTACCATGTAGCGTTCAAAATCCATGGCAGACACTTCCTTTGATTGTGACCTATTTAAGATCAATACTGCCTGTCATACCCTTCACAAATAGTATAAATGAATCAGAAACAAATTTAAAAACACTTTTCATTTTGTAGATTCAAAAGAAGCACCTAATGAACTGTAAGAGGGAAGTGGTACACAGCACATCAGATTGTTACCCAGTGGGTCCTTCTCTTAGATCCAGCTATCACCATCACTTGAGGCTACTAAGCTGTCTGAAGGCATAGGTTTCAGCCTAGTCTTTCTTTCTCTAAAATTAATAAAGTGATAAACGGAGACAGTTTATTTTCAAGGACATTTTACACTCACCTGTCCCATAGGTAAATGAAAACCACTTACGTCTATTATTGATTAAGAGATAGTTTGTCATTATACTTATGAATATTTTTCCTCTCACTGTTGAATCAGAATTACTTTAAATAGGCACATAAGGGACACATATGGAAAAACTCTGAGAGCATAACTTATTAAATCACACAGGAAAAACCATGGGTGTGCTGTGAAGCTTTAAAATTCATTCCAAAGGTAGACAATCCAGGAGGGAAGAAAAAAACCCACAAAAACCCATCAAAAAAACCCCAAACCTATTGTTTTAATTTTTAGTAAATTATTCCAGGCAGCTTGAATCAAAAACTTGCTATTTACATTTGATTTTCGTTTCAAAGGGCATGAATAGCACAGTCTAGACTTATTATACTTTGATATATAGTTGCTATAGCAACATATGTAAATTATTAATCTTTGTATGTGAAATATCTCCAAAGGACAGATTACCTTTGTGTTAAAAATGCAGATAGCTTTAAATATTTCCCTGTGATGAAGTAGAGTGCTTATAAAACAGCAAATGTAGTCAGGAAAATTAGGTCTCCGGAAAAGTCTAGTGGGTGTCCCAGAACTGAAAGCTAAGCTGGAGCTAAAAATGAAATTAATTGTAACAACATATGGAATTCTATATAATATTTTAAATGGCTAAGAATATGGACTTTATATTTTGCCTAGAAATGTCTCTTCCACTCTCATAAGTAACATAAACATGTATAAAACAAAGGGTTGCAGGACCCAAGAAGGACACACAGCTATGGAGCATGAATGGAAGAGACCACACTCACCTGCACTACAGAGCAATACACTCCCTGCAAATGAGGTTGCACCTTCAAAATACTTTGGTCATCTGAGGAGGAGGAAGGGATTTCTTGGATCATGGTGGTAGCCTTCTGGAAGTCATCACATTTCTGCAGTATCCAAAGAGGTCACTCGTAAAAGCTGCCTGCGCATTTTAACTCTAGGTATGGCCTTTCCTATAGAAGACATTAAAAGTTCTACAGAGAACACAGTGTCTCAGTGCTTCAATGAACAGACCAAGTTAACCAGGAGATCTTCAAGGATATTAGTACAGTTTGAGTCACATGCACTGAAAAGCAAGAGTCCGGGGAAATATTCCAACACATATATTATATAAATGAATTCTTCTCTATAAAAAATGCTGATAAGTAAAGAAAAAGCTCCCATATTAAAACATTTCCAGTAATCACACACGCACACACACACACACAAAAAACCACCCCAACCCACCCCCCACACTCCCTCCCCCCCCAAAAAAAAAAAAAAAAAAAACCAAAACCCCAAACAAAACCAAAAAAAACCCCAAAAGCAAAAACCTTTGCACATAGATCTGAGCACACCATAAGTTAACATTTGTTAGCAATATTGGTAGGCTTATTTTATCAGGAAAGATGTTGTCTGGGAATAAAAAGGAAGCCTGATAGAGTACCCTAGTCATATTTGACTATAGTTATAAAGTTGGTTCCTAGTCAGTAACTTAGGAAATTAAAAACACTAAATCTAGGATTTTCTCCACTGGGACTTAATCCAGTCCAATTTACAAGTTGAGGATTTATAAAGGCTTTTCTGAAAGAAATGTGGAAATGTCAGCTACAATTTCTTGCTAGAGTTGCACTGAATCTATTAACCTTGCCCAGAGAATACAATGTTACAGTTATCTCATTTACAATGTTATTGTATATGATTTATGACCATGGCATCAAATCTCCAACTAGGTTTTGTATTTTTAGAAAAATTTGCATGTCTACAATATAATTTTTTCTCATTCAGGAAAAGATATTACAAAGTGATTTACAATATTTCAAATTTATGGAAAATATACCAAGTGAGAACAACAGAAATGGGGGTAAAATTCACAAAAACTTCAGACATCAATGAAAAACTGCAAATAGACTGTTTGTCCTCTCTAATTAAGCAATATGAAGCTCGAAGTACATTTTCGTAGTCTGAACTTGCAGAGCTACTGAGAGTCTCTGGTGGAGATGAGCATAAAGGGAGAAGATTTTTATGCAAAATAGAACACAAAACTCTGAAACCACACTGGAAACCACTACTTTATTCAGAGAAGAAATTCAGAAGAGGTTCATTAATTTATTAAATAACTAGAAACTGAAAAAAAGAGGACTGAGAAAGCAGTATAGTTTGTATATCTCCTGTATGACTTACAAAATATTTCAAAATTCCTTCTATTTTTTTTGTGAGTTTCAAAAGTTTGAACTATCAGAGACAATTTTTAATTTCAAATAATACGTCCTTGTCATTTTTCCACCCTTTTGATTCTCCAGTTTTGTGCCTGTATTTCATTCTAAGTCCACTCCAAACCACATGCAGATCCACTGTGAATCAGAACCGCTTCTGAACAGGCGTCACCATTTCCATGTCATTCCAAGGCACAGAGAGAGAGTACAAAAATATGCAGAGGATGCTCCCTACCCCATCAAGAATTAGTATGTCACATTACTGCTTAATACAGCCCTACGGATAATACAAAGGGTATCTTTTAAAATGGTGTGCAAGAAATACAGCTGTGCATGTATTCCTCAGTAAAAAACCACACCTCACTTTTGTTTATCTGTGTGGTGGTTTGACTTTGGCTGGACACCAGGTGACCACCAAAACTGCTCCATTACTCCCTTCCTTAGCTGGACAGGGGAGAAAAAACATAGCAAAATGCTCATGGGTTGAGATAAGGACAGGGAGATCATCCAGTGTTTAATGTCACAGGCAAAACAGGCTTGACTTGGGGAAATGAATTTAATTTACTGCCACTGAAGTCAGAGTAGGACAAAAAGTAATAAAATCGAATCTTAAAACATCTTCCCTCCACCCCTCCTTCACAGGCTCAACTTCACACCCATTTTCTCTACCTCCTCCTCTCCCTCAGTGGTCCAGGGTGACTGGGAACGGGGCTGCAGTCAGTCCATCACTCGGGTCTCTGCCACTCCTTCCTCCACAGTGGGAGGGCTCCTCACACCCTGCCCCTGCGCCAGCGTGAGTCCCTTCCACAGCAGACAGTTCTCCATGAGCTTCTCCAGCCTGAGTCCTTCCCATGGGCTGCAATGCTTCATGAACTTCTCCAGTGTGGTCCTTTCCACCGGGTGCAGTCCTTCAGGAACAGACTGCTCCAGCTTGGGTCTCCCATGAGTCCACAGGTCTTGCCAGGAGCCTGAACCAGCATGGGCTTCCCACAGGGTCACAACCTCCAGTGGGTTCATCCCCCTGCCCCAGTGTGGGGTCCTCCCTGGGTGCAGGTGGGTATCTGTTCCACTGTGGACCTCCATGGTCTGGGGACACAGCCAGCCTCTCCTTGGTCTTCACCACAGGCTGCAGGGAAATCTCTGCTCCAATGCCTGGAAGAATCTCTTCTGCTCCTTTTTCACTGACTTTAGTGTCTGCAGAGTTGTTTCTCTCACATATTCTCACTCCTCTCTCTGGTTGTCATTGTTCCACAGAGGTGTTTTTCTCCTTCTTAAATCTGTTATCCCAGAGACGCTACCACTGTTGCTGATGGGCTTGGCCTTGACCTTTCTTGGCCTTGTCTTGGAGCAGGCTGGCATTGGCTCTATCAGACATAAGAGAAGTTTCTACCAGCTTCTCACAGAAGCCACTTCTCTAGTCCACCCTCCCCCGCCAAAACCTTGCCACACAAACCAAATACACTCTGGCACAGAGATTTATGATACATGTCTTAAGAACATATTGTCGATTCTAACATTATAATTAGCATAGGTGACATTGGATTTAAGTACATAAACTGATTTATCTAGTGACCACTGCACCAGTGGATCAGGGAAGAACTATGGATGTCATCTACCCATGCTTCTGTAAGGCCTTTGATATGCTCCCCATAACATTATTGCTGCTTAAATGGGGAGATATGGGATTGATGGATGGACTGTTAGGTGGATAAGGAATTGACTGGATGGATGCCTCTAAAGAGTTACTGTTAATGGTTCAATGGTCAAGCAGAAATGAGTAATGAGTGGTCTCCCTACTGGCACCAGTACTATTTAATATCTTCATCAGCAACATAGAAAGTGGGATTAAGTGCTCTCTCAGCATGTTTGCAGATGGCACCAAGCTGAGCGGTGCAGCTTCTTTACTGGAGGGAAGGGATGACATCCAGAGGGACCTTGACAGGCTTGAGGGGTGGGCCCATGTGAACCTCATGAAGTTCAAGAAGGCCAAGTGCAAGGTCCTGCACCTGGGTTGGGGTAATCCCCAATATCGATACAGACTGGGGGATGAAGGGATTGAGAGCAGCCCTTCCAAGAAGGACTTGGGGATCCTATTGGATGAAAAATTGGACATGAGCTGGTAATGCGTGCTTGCAGCCCAGAAAGACAGTCATGTCCTGGGCTGTGTAGAAAGAAGGATAACCAGCAGGTCAACAGAGGTGATTCTGTCCCTCTTTACTCCGCTCTGGTGAGACCCCACCTGCAGTGTTATGTTCAGCTCTGGAGTCCCAGTTCAAGAAAGACATGGACCTGTTAGAGTGAGCCCAGAGAAGGGCCACAAAAATCATGAGAAGTCTGGAACACCTCTCCTATAAGGAAAGGCTGAAAGAATTGGGGTTTTCAGCCTGGAGAAGAGAAGGCTTGAGGAAGACCTTATTGTGGCCTTTCAATATATAATAAGGGCTTATAAGAAACTTAGTGAGAGACTTTTTACCAAGGCCTGTAGTAACAGGACAAGGGCAAAAGTTTTAAACTAAAAGAGGATAATTTTAAATCAGATATAACAGAGAAATTTTTTACAAAGTGGTGGTGAAACACTGGACAGGCTGCCCAGAGAAGCTGTGGATGCCCCATCATTGGAAATGTCCAAGGTCAGGTTGTATGGGGCTTTGAGCAACCTGGTCTAGTGAAAAATGTCCCTGCCCATGGCAGAGGAGTTACACTAGATCTTTAAAGGTCCCTTTCAACCAAAACTGTTCTGTGATTCTATGCATTACTTCAGATTTATGTAAACATTTTGGGTTTGTAACTCTGCTACTCTGAGATGGACTATCAATGTGCAGTCACCTGTTTGTATATGAGTATTTAACTATATACATTAGCTGTTTTTTACTTTAAAACACAGTTGGAATAATGTTTTACAATTCTGCTAGTAGGAACCTCAGAAAAGTCTGAACTGAGATCTTGAAGAATGCTGCCTCTCACCTTCACTGTCTAATATTACATATCAGATAAAATCCTCTGACACAATGTTTTGTTCCAGAGTTGATGCAATGTAAGCATTTCTTTATTTGAAGAATTATTCCAGATTTCCTCAGGCAAAAATAATGATTTTTTTGTATGCAAGTTCTCGAATATATGTAGGATTAGTGCAGCCTGCACTGTGTGAGTCATTTAAAACTGTAAGGTACAGTAATTTGATTTACTGCCGACTGGACTAGTTTTGATTCATGTATGTCATTTTCCCTTGCAAGGCTAAAATAGTTAAAATTTGGATTGCATCAGTTCAGCTTTTCCAGCAAGCTCAATATAAACTGTTGTTTGTCAACAGTTACAATACCAAAAAGGATAGAGGCGTTTTTCTTCTCTTTTAAAGGTAAAAAATGGAAGAGTAGGTTTGAGCTTGTTCATCTGCTGGTGCACTTCTATTTCCCTTACTGAACACTTACATGCATGTAGAAACACACACTAACGTAGTACATTAGAAATAGTTGATCATTCCCCGTTTCACCATCAAAAAGACAAATGTATGTGGTAATCTAACTAATTTAATTACTTAGTTTCTCCCGTCTTGTTTACTCTCTTCTCAGCAATATAATTCTTCCTTTGCAGTTAGGCAAACTTTGGTTTTGATCTTCTTTTGAACCAACATCTACCTAATCTCAGAGCTGACAGGCATAAATATCATTAAGTGTGTTCATAAAATGAGAAAGTGAGGATATGAAAAAATAATGCTCATGATATGTATGAGAAAAATAAAGGTAGAGATCTTCAGTCACTGAGTGCTAGCCCTTGAGGTCTGTAATATATACAATGACTCCAAACTATTCAAGAACGTAGCAGTCCAAGACACACAACCTCTGCTAGAAAGCATGCTTGAGAGTGGTGGCGTGAAATAATTTAGCTAGTACTTTCTGAAAAATCATTTGCTTTAATAGTTCAAACATAGTCACTAGAAGGTAATGGTAGATCTGCAACAGAATGTCTCCATGTACAGGTCCTAAATATGTGGCTTTCATTCAGTCCTGAGCAAAATATATAAGCAGCGATCAGACAAACAAGCACGAATCCTGTACACAGGTCCATGGTCTTCACAGACCAATACTTTATAGTGGTCAGCCTGTTATCAGCAAAGGTAAGAGATGAGATTATCAATGAACATCTGGATGAAGACAAACTCAAGGAAGATGGAGAAGGTGCTTGTAGACAGAGAAAAAACCCACACAACACCTTAGCTATGAAAAAATTCCTGGCTGTCATAGGCCTTCTTTCAGTGAAGAACTACATCCTAAGGTGGACAATCCAGCTTCAAACCTAAAAATGGTCTTAGATTCTTTAACACTAGGCTTTTGCTTATCAGTACGAGCTTCACGCTACCTATGATTAGAAAATTCAGGTCTTCCTGATGCCATAGATCACCGTACTTGATACTGATAGCCATATCTTTGCAATGGGCCAAGGGGAAAGATTTAGTTACAGTAGCAGATTTGCTTTTTCATTCTTTCTCTTTCACTGAGGTTCAAGGGAATAGAGTTATGAGCCTCACATCTACAACTACTTTTATTCACTCAGGACTTATCACCACCATCATCTTCTGCCAGACTGTCATTTCATCTGCAATTTTGCTGAGCGACGAGCAATTAAAATACCCATTTTTTTACGTACCTTTAAAATCCATAAAACCCACAAGTTATAAGTATTAGAACCTGCAATATAGAGTTATGATGACCTTGATAAAATGCTATGAAAAATGAGTAAGTAATATCTGAGGTCTGAAAGATGAATTACTAGTCAGCTGCACTCAATAAAGATATTTTAAACTCCCCAGTTGTGAACATTGAAATAAAATGTGGCAAACAATAAAGTCAGGTAATAGTTTTGATAGCTTTTACTAACTTTACATTCTCTGACTTGAAGCAGTTTATCCCAGAGGTTTTTTGTGGGTTTTTTGTTTTGTTTTATTTTGAGGGGTTTTTTTATACAGAAAAGAACCCTTATCAATAAATCAGTGTTTGATAACTCAAGAGCTGCTCTTGCAGCTCGGAAGGCCAATAATATCCTGGGCTCCATCAGAAGAGGGGTGGCCAGCAGGGACAGGGAGGTGATCATCCCTCTCTACTCTGCCCTCCTGAGGCCCCACCTGGAGTCCTGTGTCCAGGTCTGGGGCCCGCAGTACAAGAAAGATGCAGAACTGTTGGAGAGGGTTCAGAGGAGGCCACGAAGCTGATCCGAGGGCTGGAGCACCTCCCCTATGAAGAGAGGCTGAGGGAGCTGGGCTTGTTCAGCCTAGAGAAGAGAAGGCTGTGGGGGGACCTCATTGCAGCCTTCCAGTCCCTGAAGGGAGCGTCCAGACAGGAGGGGAATCAACTTTTTAAAAGGGTAGAAAATGGCAGGACAAGGGGGAATGGATTGAAGCTGAAGGAGGGAAGGTCTAAATTAGATATTAGGGGGAAGTTTTTTCCAGAGAGAGTGGTGAGGTGCTGGAACAGGCTGCCCAGAGAGGTGGTGGATGCC
>KL263739.1:11369-49566 GCA_000699545.1 Podiceps cristatus
GGCCCTGGGCAACCTTGTGTAGGTCCAGGCCTGGAGGTTGGTGTCCCTGCCTGTGTCAGGGGGGTTGGAACTCTATGATCCTTGGGGTCCCTTCCAAACCAGACCTTTCTATGATTCTATGATTCTATGAAGAGAAAAGATTTCACAACCAAGTATGTGTTTTACTAGGTAACAGACAATCCATAGAAAGGAATATAGTTCACTGGAGAATATTGATACTGGTCTATCAAACATCCTGCCTTGAATGTTCTATCTTAACTACACGAAATCAGAAAAAAACAATTATTGCAGAACAAACACAGCTGCAGTTCTATTTGCCAGATTAGCCCAATGAAAATATTACAACGTGATGGTAACAACCACAGAGAAATTAACAGTTATGCCACAAATGCTCAGACCTCCTAGTTCAAGATAATCACTCTATTCTAGAAAAGCAGTGGGAGCAAACTTGTTAGTCACACCTCTGCCATCATCATCTGAATATAATACTAATAAAAAACCCTCACCATTTTGCTTCTGAGAATAAATTCTGACTAAAATTGGTGAAGACCAATGCTCAGAAATACTCAGATGTCAGATTTTGGCTTTACCCATTAGACACATAACAGTCAGATAAGAAAATAAATATTCTGATTTTAAGGCCTTTCTCATTCACATGTGCATACTATGAATTGGAACATGTTAGAATCAGATGTTTTGGGTTAGAGCAAACGTAAAATTCTAATTAATATTTCAATGCAATAACCAAAATAATTCCCTTTGTATCACCTTGATACCTTTTCCTCATGCAAAGGAGCAAGACAGTGCTTCTTACAGTCTTGCCACATTCTATGGTCTGAATCCTGAAGAAGTGCTCATCGTAACTGAGTTGCACTTTCATATATTTGTTTCATTTTATAGCTGATGATTTTTATTATTATAAAATCCTTGGCTTTAAACTCTTTCTCTCTTTGTTTTACCCATCAGCACTCAATAGAACACAGCAGGCATTCACATCCCATAATTCTGGGGACGACTTTCAGGTCCAGTAAGCACAAGGTCAGAGGTTTTGGCTCTAGTCAATGGTGGGAATGAAGTTCTTTGACAGGGCAATGTAAAGTACCTCAGATCCAGCTCCAAATATTGGCTAGACAAGGACCTAGGGAACAAGTCCTAAAGCTAGATGGTCTGAACAACTTTAAAACATGGATTTCTCTTGTTCTGGTTATCTCCACATGCAGGAATTAGTGTCTATACAGTTAATAAAAAATTAAAAACCACACATGTGCACTTGATGTTACAATTATACTATCTGGCATATTTTACCATAGCAAGGAAAAGTTTACAGTAACCTTTTTCAATGACTTGGCTTTCTTCATCTACACAAGGTTCTGAATAATCATTGTAAGATAAGGCTTTTCCTGTCCTCATGCTGTCATGATACAGAAAAACAAAATAGAAATGAAGTATTAATAAATAAATCTTTAAAAATCACAGTCCTAATATAATAAATTTGAATGTTATGGGAACTGTTGCTTTTGCCTGTGCAAAACTCTTGGGGGAAAAAAAAATGCTCATGGATTAAAGTTCCAGCTTTTAAAACTGCAAAAATCTCCCTCAGAAATGAAAGTGACATGAAGGGGAAATAGTGCTGATGTGTTATACCTATGATAAGTTGTTTTCTGTAGCAATAACATACTGTACAAGAGCTGAATTTTAGAGCAGTTGCTTTAGAGAGATCTCTTTCTTTTGTAATTCTGAAATGAAACGTCAGGATCCCCACTACACTTAATGGGATTATTTAAGGTTTGCTTTTTAGTTTGTTTTTTTGTTTTTTGTTTTTTGTTTTTAATCTATATTTTAGCATTTATTATCAGCACACATTTTGGGGGTATATTTGTTAGACATTGTTATGAGGCATTAAAAAAGTAAACTAAAGAGCCTGACACATGCTTTTTTCAGCTTCCCATCTACCATGCTCAAAAATGTATTTAATGATAGATAGAAACAAGATGAAATACAGTTTATCTGGTTTTGGATTGTCCCTACTGAATTTCCTCTGGTATTTTATCTGTCTAGCTTATTTTTTTCAGTATCAGCAACTCTGGTTCTTCCACATTGACCTCAGAAGGTTACAATAGATTTTAGCTGGCTCCCTTACTCTTTCTCTGACGGTAAGTACATTTTCCAGTAACGATTTTCACATTCTGGCACTGTGTTTGAGAGTTCCTCCTTTTCTTCTCACCAGCAGCCTCGTGGCACTCCTTAATCTGTGTTTCCTCCATGAGCTGCACATTTTTTGTCCTGTTCCTCTTTCGTCAAATGTCAGTTCTCCAAACCCTTTCACATCATGCTTGCCTGCCGTCAAATTGCCTCCAGTTTATCAACATCTCTTTTAAATACTTTTTTTATATGATGATATATAAAGTATACTGCAGAAGTGGATTAAAAGAAAAGGAAATAGGAACTATCAGTAGCCTTTTATGCTCATTTTTTCTCTCCCTTCTAACATATCTGCTCAGGATATAAAATTATGTTAAAAAAAAAAAAAAAAAAAAAAAAAAGAAAAAAGAAAAAACAGATCAAAAAGCTAGCAGCCAGATTCACAACTGTTCAGGCATATAAAGGTAAGTTGTTAATATATGTTTTACTTGAAGCCAAACTTAAAAGATAAGGTGAGAGCAGGGGACACTAATATCCCCCCTGCTCCTACTCCTTGCCACCAATCACCAGGGCAAGGAAGCTGCAGTAGTCAGGAGCATGAGCTTTTCCTAAATTACAGTTCTAGGCTTCAAGCCCACCATTATTGCATGTTCTGATGAAGCATGTTCTCACCATTATGTGGCCTCTTTTTAGTCACTCAACAGTACCTGACCTGCTGGTGTCCCTGGCAAGTGTTTTCTTTTGTGAAGGTCCTTCCCCCCTTCCCCTGCAGAAAAGGATATTTAGTTCACCTACAATTAAGCACATATTTTCAGCACTTCTTTTTAATGTCATTTTGAACTCACAAATTAGGTGTCCCTGTGCTTATAAGCCCTGAAGAGCATGCCTTCCCACTCACTGACAGAGAAGTTCAGTCCAAAGCACAGCTGTCACTGCCAGCTTTTTGCAAAAATAAAACTAATGTTTCCTTCCTCAATAGTTTTTTTTCTGTAATTGCTGTAACTATCAAACTCTCACCCAAGAAACGGGAGATTTAATTGTCACTTCAGCATGAGGAATTTAAACCCACAGCACCTATATGCTCAGCTGATTGTCCTAACAACCCAAATATGCTGTTTTATGCAGAAAATGATGCAAGATTCATGAACTCAGAGAGAGAAAACACAAGAAAATGCTTCATTCCACAGCACAGGGATGAATGCAGTTTGCTAGGATGAGAATCCTGAATTTTCACCTCTCCTCCAGAAACGGATCATGATTTTGCATTAAAGAAACAGTACACAAAGCACATTGAATTTCCTGACAGTGTGCCATTACTTCACCCTGAAAAATCCTTGACTCTCTTTCTTCAAAGAAGCTGAAAGAGAAATCCATGTGGATGCTGCTGTAATACAATGCAGAAGGTGACTTCTACAACTAATCACCTCTGAACGTTCTCTCTTCAGACTAAGGCAAACTTGAGCTGTTGTATTTCATCTGGTGCCCATTTAAAAAATGCTTATGGGCAGAGTGAAAGTTGAAACAAGAAAATCACAATAGAACTTCCTTAGAATTTAAAAAGACTTAAACCTCTTGATAACATCAGTGCATTTTCAGAATAACTGCAACGAGGTTGGCCTTGTTGACAACATCAGTTACATCTGTAAATTTCAGATACTTAAAATGAGTCCTTAGACTTTAGACAATTTCCTTAGAAAATAAGGGAAAATTGGCAAATACACCTTTAGGCATTTACAAGTGAAGGATGCAACTCTGGCCTCCAGATCCAGGAGCTCACTTGAATAAATAAAACAGGTACTCATGGGCTACCTGTTGACTTCTGTTCTTTATTTTGAGTATACTGGTATTTAGTCTCCTAAAAATCTCATTCCATGAGAATGAAGGTGTCTTATCTTAAAACATAGCAGAACTGTCCAAAATGTTTAGGTAAATAAACAGAAAGTAAGGCAGCTGATGCGAATAAACTACAATGAAGAACAGTAGGAACATATTACTCTCTTGCGCGTCCTTATATGTGTAACCAATAGGGACCTGTCTGGCTGCATTAATTTTTACACTTGTTTTAGCTCAATCCATAATGCTAATGCAAAAGCTAATCCTAAAGTATATGTACCTGTGGCATCCACTGGAGAATTTGGAGTCCCATAATAAACAGATAAACAGCACTGCTTTGAACAGATGAGATGGGAAGAGGGAAAATGCTTGTCATGATGTTGCAGCATGGTTATCAGAAACAGTATTTTGTCCAACTTCCTATGCTTTTGTAGAAAACATACTTTGATGTCAATCGCAAATACAAAATGGGGAGGGGTCAGAAAATATCATGACATATGCAAGCAGCATCCTGTCATGTTTCGAGTGCTTTTAGTATAGTATTTTGTTAATTCCTTCATTCTGCCCTGAAAAGTGCAACACTGAACAAGACACATTACAACCAATAGTTAAGCATTTTACTGATACTCTTTCCAACTTACTTTACCTCTGGTCACATTTTTTTCCCCAGGCTAAAGTCTCTCAACAAACACAGAATTTCTAAAGGGATGTTCTGTTTAGCAAACTGTACATGAAAAAGAACTCGAACCTGAAAAAGCAGAATCTAAATCTTTACAATTTTGTAAGGACCACACTTTTAAGGAAAATCTTTTCAACCATCTGAATTCCAAGGTGCTTTTTCATAAGAATCTGAAGTGTTTTGCAGAATTAATTTTATAAAATGTTGTGCATCCGTAGGTTCTAAAAGCAATCAAAAATTTCATTTAAAATAACATTTAAATGATGATACATTTTTAAAAGTTTATATTTTTCTTTTTAAAATAGAAATTATAACCTAGAACACTAATAAATCTGTGAGCCAAAGCTCAGTACATAAAAATCTGTTCTTGAAGCAAGATTTTCTTCCACTTTACAGGTTTTAAGGTAAATTTCATCCATTAAAATATCAAGAATATTTGTAAGTGAAGTCCTCTCCTGGGAATTTGCATCCAGACTCTGTTTTACTCTTTCCTTTTTGTGGAAAGCATAGTGGGTATATATCCATCCATCCATCCATCTATCTATCTATCTATCAATCTATCTATCTATCTATCTATCTATCTATCTATCTTTTGTATGTGTAATATTGTGTATATGTATACGCATTATACAATGTGTATGCACCTTTTTTGATCCCCCCTCAAGTACTGGAAGCCAAAAATAGATACTTGAGGTCAATAGTAAAAAATTAAAAAGCAGCAATCATAAATGCATGTTAGCAGCCAGAAAACGTAATACAGGAATACAGCTTTCTCTGCCAAACACCTGGAAGTTTTTGGCTATTCCCCATTTTAAAATGGCTTTCCTCAAACAGTTCAGCATCTGAGGAAATAACTGCCATGCTTTCTCAAAGTCCATACAAGATCTTAATACTGGGGTCTTATGTAGTAAACTAACAGAACCAAATGTATTTCCTGATTTTACCTTAACTACTTGGCATTGGCATAAAAAATATACTTTAATGACGAAATTTAAATAATGTGAGCATTGACATTTTCTATGACCTGGCTTGTTTTTGAAGGATTCTATTAAACTTCAGTATATTAAATAAAATTAAATTAAAAAAAAAAAAAATCTTCTGTCAGGTATCACTAAGGTTCAGATAATTTAAAAATCCCTGGTTCTGTATACCACAGTACAGGGTAATACGGGAAAACCACAGATATTGGTTTAGACATCTTAAATGGCAGAGATGTCATTACAATAGTACTGAATGGTGATGCATGTCATTAAAAGAAGCTGTTGCATGACATGTCTTTCAATTATTTGGATGCGCTGGAAATACTGCAGGAATTTCTTTTAAATAGTGTAAAGCTAATGGCATGCCAATCAAATTCAATAGAATGTCACAGAAAGGCAGATGGCAAGAAAAGAAATTGTAGCATTCAGGTTTTTGTGTCCCCTCCCCCTGCTAGAGAAGGAGTGTCTTTCATGGGGAACATGAAAGCAAGGCAAGCTGGCACACACATCCCACTTACATCCCCACATTTATCTAGATGCAAAAGAGGAGTTTGGCACAGATATTACTGCATTGGTTCAAAGAGAAGCAAATGTTATCCTTAATAAAAGAGTTAAGGTGCACATCCAGCTCAGAGCTCAGATGCTCCCAGGCTGAATGGAGATATGCAATTTAACAGACCGGTCCAGTATGCAGGGCACAGGTCTCTAGAATGAAAGATATCACAAGGGGCCAAAACAGGTTTCCATGGCTTATAACTGGAATCATATGAAATGAGGCAAGTATTGAATGGAAATGTTCTATAAATGCTTACATTTATAACAATATTGGAACCGGCGTGGGGCATTTCATAAGGCTTGCTGCCCAGCTGGGGTGAATGGTCCTTGGCTACACTTCAAACTATGATTATCTTTCCAATGATCATTAATCCTTCTTACACATCTTAATCATTATTTCTTCAATACTGACATATTTTTAACTAGAAGATTCTCCTTGCAGTGACCTAATTTTCAGGTGAGCACAACAAATTGGGGTATTTTATGAGGAAAACAGAAAGATGTAAGCAAAATAAATGCATGGACTAGGCTCATGCCAAAGCCTGGAAGGAGGAAAGAATGAATGAATGATGAATAATATGCAATTAGCACTTCATTTACAGTAAGAAAGCAGAAAAAATTGTTGGAGTGGGAGCACTGAAGGGTCAATGGAAGAGTTGTTTCTGCAGGAGTCCCTGTGTTACTTTCAGGCAAACTGTGCAGACACTTAGTAGGAATTGAATAAGTGCTTCAGAAAGATTTGGAGAATACAAGAAAGGAAAATTCCAACTTCAGTGGGGTTTTTTTTAGTGCCAGGGTGAGCAGTTTTCCCAACAGCAGGGTTCCTAATTATGATTAGCTATTTGCAATTGTGGAGGAAAAAGTGTGTTAAGTGTCTGCATTTTCATCAGGATGAGAGGATGGGCTGTTGAGTTTTCTTCACAGGAAGCACTGCCCTTTTGAAAAGCTTATCATTTTCTGAGTAGGAAAGAGGCTATACATTAGAAATATTACAGGGTGGGCCTTTTTTTAACAACTTATAGTAGTAAGTTGTTGATCACACTGCACACATCCCTCCCCCCCTTCCCTACTTCCTCTATTATAGACATAATGTAAATATGTAAACTCTTCAAAATCTTCAAATTAAAACTTGCCATATTTAATTAAAATTATTTATATGTTTCGACAGTTTACACTGGTAATGACAAAAAGAAAAATGTTCCTACATTGGCAGAGTAGATGTGAAAGAGGGAAAGTTGCAAATATAGATTTACATGTATGTCTTAGCAATTTCACAAGTCCCTAATCTGTCCTCCCGTCCCATCTCATAACAAGAAGGACAAAATAGCAAAAGCAGAATACTTCTTGCTTACCCTGGTAACCTGGTAACCCTGTATCACTGTGGCTCTCGTACATCTAACTTTGTATTTCCTACAGCTACTAATTGAAAATTTTGTCCTTTTGTTTATCAACAATGATCTTTGCATTCTCGCAAGTAGTCTCAAGATACAGTAAATCAGAATTATGGGAAAAAAATCAGAAATTTTCCCATTTTGTGTATAGAAAACTTGCCCATCACAAGCATGATCCATTTTTTACGTAAGTACATAGTTGTTAAAAATCAATAATAATCATGACTACATTAGGAATTATGCTATTGGTAAAACTTCCAACATTTAATTGGCTATTATATAGTCAACTGTCATGGTTTATTTACAACCCTGCAATAAAAAATGAAATTTAAGATGATCATTCAGAGCACAGTCAGCAGAAAAAAAATAGTAAGTATAAAAAATGAACTATCTGTGACCCAGAAAATAACCTTGCTGGCCTCTGTCACAATGATACTTAGCCTGCATCAGGGAATAATTCCATACCATGGCTTTATAAAATCAAAATGGTTAAGCAATGTTTTATGTGTTGCGCATTATTGTTATTCTGGATCTAGATAAAGAAGAGGCTGGAAATGACAGAATCCTGCCTGATTCATTTTTTCTCTTTCAAGTGATGCAAAGGTAACTCATTTGCCCAGAGAGAATCATCTTCATTTCCTGATTAAATGCAATCAGAGTGCTTTGGCTGGCAATCTGGTCTAATTTAAAAACTATCATACCAAGTGATCACTGTTAATAACTACCAATGTTATACAGCTTTGAAAGGAAGGTCAAAAGCTGTGGTTTGCAAGCCAAGACAGGATCATAGTTCTACTGTTGCTCATGGAAAGAGCCCTTTGCTTTAATCCAAATGGTCCCTATGACAAATGCCCACAGTAGATATATTACTCACACCTCACACAAATAAGACTAGCAAAAATGCTAGGATGTGATATGGTTTATCAGCCTTTCCTTTTGCAGAATCTTGGATTATACTGCGTACGGAAGTTAACTAAATTGTCTGTTATAGCTACGTAGAATGTTTCATTCCACATCAAGATTTGGTAAAGAATATATCAAAATAGTTCATATACAGGGAATAAAGACATTTTTGTCATCAAGTCCATTATGAACAGGGGAAAAGAATCACTGCAGTGCATTTGCACTAAAAAATGCAAAGAATAAGCCTCCAGGACTCAAAAGAACAGTGTTGAGACAGGTATCTGCCCCACCCAGTTCAACCAGTCAGACCTGGTTTTCTTTGGCAATGGACCAGTCTAGTGTCACATCAGAGACAGGCAGGTTCCACACCACCTGTATGCTAGCAGTTTTGTAGTCCATAACGCAAAGCAAGGATAGAAAGTTTTTCCTACAATAAGCAAAATTAAGTAGAAATCACAGAGCAATTTTTGTTCATTTTGTCATTAGTTGCATGTCTTAATTATGACAGTAAGATCAATGCCAAATGACAGGAAAGGAGCCTGTCATTCATGCACAAGACCGCTCATATCTTCCCACAACCTCCAAGTGCAATATGCTGGCAGCTCTATTCCCTACATTGTGCAAGAACACATTTTTACAAAGTCCCTCCCGTGTTCCCTCCGCAGAGGTTCAAATACTTCCTTTAATTGCAGCTCAGACTTCTGATGGCATAAAAGTAATCTAGAGACTGAGACCCTCAAAGTATTTTCACAATATTGCTGTTCTGCTCTTATCAATGAAGGAACCAACTGGTGCTCTTTCTGTGGGAAACGGTGATGGCCATGGACACCACTATGCAGGCAGCTGTAGGAAGCTTGGGCCTCCCCGGTTGCCCATGTCCAGTGCTGGTGGTGTGTTTTTTTCAAAACGCATTCACCTCCAACCAGCATGGCATCTGAAGGCAGGGATTAACTGTAATTCACACTAAGCACTAATTCACAGAAAAGGTGTTCAGCACGTTTTATACTCACCATAGTAAGTCTGATGAGGATGTACAAAGATACATTCTTTTGTTCACAAGTAACAAAGAGCTGTAATGCCTGCCTCAGTTTCAAATCTCTGTGCAACCATAACAATGTCACTGCCGTGGCACATTTATAATTTGCAGTGCATTTTGAGATTCTCAGATGAAAGACCCTATATAAATGGAAACTATTATTATCTATATAGCAGACAGACCCCAGTTCCACTGTAATATGCTGTGCTCCTCAGGGGGCTCAGGCGTGTGAGCTGCTAAGTACTCTCAATTTCTATTACATCTCCTTGGAGCTGAGAGCACTCAGCATCTAGGAGGATCAAGTACAGAATTGAGTTCGGGCTTCAAATCCACAACCTTCACATATGCAAAACCTCTATCAAGGTTTTTAATCTGTGCTTTGGGCTGTGGAAATTGTGTCAGAGAGAGGAAGTGTAGCAGAAGCATTAGGGGAAAAAAGCAAGATACAATAAAACTGTAAAGATGTAAGTTACTTAAACCATTGAAAAGGTTATTGCTGTTTGAAGACTAGATTACTGAAATTACTGTCCTCCCATCAGATGACTAAATAATGCACCACATAAAGCAAGAGACATTGTACTGGCCATAAAACTCACATAACATCAACAAAGAAATACACATTTATTAAATGACACATAAAATGAAATAATAATTACACAAGCATTAAAGGTAAAAAAAATAAGCGAGAAATTCAAAATGTGCATGTGCATAAACTGAAACATTTGCTTTGTTTTACCCAGTGCACACACACAAAGCAGTAAATTTCTCACTAAGGGTTTGGGGCTTTTTCACCCCTCCCCCACTGGGAACAGCACAATTTCAAATCTCAGTATTTCCACCTCTAATTGCTAGAAGGGTTCATTATCAGCTGTCTAAAGTGCAATACATCAACCTTGCAAAGCTGATATACAAAAGACTTTCACACATCTGATGGGCTGCTGTGCTAAATACATCTTAATTTGTGCTGCATCTGCTGTTTTCTAATTTGTTTGTCATGCTGTGAATGCTACAGACTTTGCTACAGCAGCTCCCTGATTTTTTATTTTTAAAAACACAGCAGCTACTCAGCAAAGAAATGGCTGAGTGCCACCATTGTTCTTCTGATCTGTGGAATGACATCAGTTCTCTTACATTAAGCATTAAATACTTGATGATATATGTTTAATATATTACACGTGCATGCTACCATATGTCTCAATATACAAACTATATGTATATGTGTACTATTTACATCTTCCATGTTAACATTTGCTAGATCATAGATCTCTTAAAATGAGTTTCTCTGTATTTAAACAAATGCTTAATTTAAGCACTTCGTGTTTTGTGTGCCCTCAATTTTTACTGGCAATCCTTTTTTATTTTTGTAAAAAACCTGGAAGAGGAATGCTGACAAACCCCTAATTCTTAATGATTTTTACACATGAATAAAGGTTGGTGGCTTTTTTACTTATTGAAGGGCATTTGTGAACCTGCCTACAGTCCTCAGTGAAATGAGTTTGGTGTTCTCTGTTCAGACCCCGCTGAGCTGAAAAGCAAATTGTAGAACAACATGTGTAATTCAGCATGATTCAGAATAGATCAAAGTCTCTGTACAGAAGAAGACTCAGCTTGAGCTGGCAAGGAAATTAAATTTCTACTCTTCCCTTCTTAAAGTGGAGAGTTTTCCCAGGTACAGTGAGCGCTAAGATTGGGGAGAGTGTGATGAACTCTTAGTGATGCAGCCATTAACCTTCATAGTCACAAGAATCACCCCCACACTCCCTCTCCAAAAATAAGAGAAACATACAAAGTGTTATTTTGTTCACAACTTCCTGCATCTTAATGGCTTGAAAGGTTAGAAATGTACCCACTTGGCATCATACACACAACTTCCAAGAGATCTTGATCCCTTGGAGCCCTTTCTCTTAGGAAGGCCAATCCGCTGCCAATCACACCGCCGCCAAAGTCAGCTTTCAAAGAGATTTAGAAACACATGTCACTGCAAAGAAAAATCTTGCCATTGTCAAATCCCCACGTGGTGCACAGAAAATAAAATACCATAACCTAAGCCATAAACATTGTTACAAATAATGTCCCTTACTTATTTGCTTATGTTTAGCTGTCACTCTTCCCAGCTGGACAAGAAAATGTGTCTTGTGCACAGTAGGTGAGATATAATAAAGAGGATAACTCCTTTGTTTCGGAACAGCCCAGGCTTTAGAGGAGCAGCTGGAACACAGATTTACTTCTCCTGTTTTTGCAGTGTGACTCCCGACGCTCCAGACACGGAGAGCTATTTACATAATGCCAATCAGTTTCCAGTGTCAGGTCCTCATAAGAACATGCAGCAGCTATTACAGAGGCAGGCTTTATGACTGAGGAAGCCATAGACAAATCAGTGCTACCATAAAGGAGTATGTTTAATCAATAAGGCGTATTGTTCAACTAGTGTGGAAGAAAAAAGAAAAAAAAAAACAAAAACAAAAACAAATAAAAAACCCCCCAACAAAAAAACCCACTTCATAGAGCAACAGCATTTGTAAAGGTTAATCAATTCAGCTAATTGTAAATGCTCTCAGTTGCCAGTCCCTAAACAGTTCCTTCTCTTTGTAGCTGGTAATTCACTGTGGGATGCAGCAACACTAAGCTGGAAAGAAGGAAAGGAGAAGGGGAAGGAGAAGGGGAAGGGAAGCAGTCAAATTTCTCATTACTCTCCGTGCTGTACTCTGCCTCTATTTGTAACATCAATATATGTACCACAGGGAGATAATCTTTTCTTTCTGCTAACACTGCCTTACCCCCTTCACTACACACAAAACAAAGCAAGAGATCTATGCTTCATGGTCCAGGCAGACGAAAAGGAAATCAGAGTATTGATCTTTTTGTTCAGTTCATTGAAGGCCACATGTATGACTAATCAGTGGGGTAGTTATCACAGTGCTCTTTATTTCATGGCCATAAGGATATATTTCTTCTTCTTACCAAAGAATTGTTTCCTGTAGGAAAAAGGACAACCAACATGTTTCTATGTGTCTGAGAACTAAAGACAGGCCCCCACAACAATAAAGAAGATGGTACAGTCTAATTTAAAATTTTATCTCTAGCCCAATTTAAAATCAGCCTGTGAAGGCAGGTTGATCATCTCTGACATTCATCAATGTGTTGTTTGTTATTTCTGAAAGCACGCTTAGAGTTTTCTAAGGTGATGCCTGCTCCCTCTCCAATGTACATCCTAGTCTCACTTCTGTATCCCAAGTTTGAAATACAAAAACCTTTCCTTACAGCACCTACCTCAGTGTGTCTTTCAAATAATCCCAAAGTTATCACATCAGCTTGAAAGCACTGTTTGATTTTGCCCCTCATGTATTTCTAGTGTCTTCAGCAACTGAAAGACATTAGCACCTTTTAATTGTACTTTTGCAAAGCCAGACAGAGGTCAGAGACTTCAGATCTTCACAGAATCAATCAATATTGATTAAAGGTCAAGGCAAGTACTGAAAACACAGCATGCACTCCCACCAAACAAAGCACCATCCTTCCAGTAGCAAAAGGAAAAAGAGAACAGAGGGAGGAATAGCGCCTTGTCTCATTCCCTTCTGCTTTCTGAGCCCCAGCTGCCAACACCCTCCTTGTGCCCCTGCCAGTTCCTCCTGGCTCATGGCGGCCAACTGAGCCCACCCTCTGCTTGGATATCCCTCAAGAAGAAAGCTCTGGATATATTTTTTTTTCTTGTGAGTATTTCAAAAATTTCAACACAGGCTGCACTTGTCAAAAGTCTGCCTGGACCAGGCTCTGAGGATTGGTAACAAGGATATATCCAGGAAAAATACATATTCCTACAAGGTAATACAGCTAAGGCTAGCACAGCAGGGGCTAAGGTTCCTACTTGGATAAGTATTTCCTACAAAACTGAGAGTTTTATGATTGGTTTGGTTGTTTACATGTAGCTCGTCTCATATTTTGCCTCTCTTGCTTTTTTTTTAGCATATAGGAAGGTCTGTTCCTACTGGGCATATCATTAATGTGTCAAAATTCAAGGCAAATGATTAAAACCAAAAGGTGTTACTTCGACTGAGGAAACATCTGAAGTACAAATTTCATTACCATAATGGCAATTACATTTTTAATTTGCTGTGTGTAATGAGTCTGTATCTTTGCTCCCAATTTCTAATAGAAAAAATGTGAAAGAATGCTGGGTTGGGGTGGAATAAAAGCAAGAAACAGAGTTATGGAAAGTTTATTAGGCAGAAATCCTTTTATTATCACTGTTGTTTCAGAAATAAGTTAAGAAAACATTTGTTTATTTCACACAAATAATTACAACTTAAGACTGCCACACAGCTTTACAGCACGAGGAACATCAAGGAAAAAATGTGCATCTGCCTATCAGCTCAGTGTTGAATAGCCTGTGGGATTCTGTGTCTGCCAGCTGTACTCTTCCTAAACCATGCGGATGCCTTTCCTCTGTCACTGTCATCTTGACATAGCCTTCAGGGTGGTGCTGCTATAGCTTTTAGGAGAGCCTCCTGGACATATTTAGGCAGTTGCTGTAAGTTTTGAATTCCTATTAATTCAGCTGTCACAGAGCAAAGAGAACTGGGACCCTATTCCTCTGTGAGGTTTTGGGGGTATGTATCTTTGACTCATCCTTGCATTCTTCACTACTACCATATTGCTCTTATACTTTCTCCTCTTCCCTCTCTCTTCCCCCCACCCTTTTTTTCCTTTTTTTTTAAAGAAAGAGTTTAATTTTCTTTCCAGATGGTAAATTTTTACATCAGTTTAATAATCTCTTGAAGGTATACTGGAGTATTGCTCAACTCACTTCTAAATTAAAGTACTTATTAAAAAACTTTGAAGCACTTTAACAATTTTAAATCACTCTGCACATAGCAATTTAAAATTATTGGAGCAGTTTTATAAGCACTTGAATTTGGAGGTGATCAGAGACCTGAAAATGTGCAATATAAAGTAATTTAAAATTATTAGAGTACTTCACATTTTTTATAAGCTCTTCAGTTTGGAAGTGATCGGGTTCTGACTTGTGAGCTTGCGCATTGTAATGTGAGTGCTCCTCATTCTTTGAGAGACACAGCCTGTTAAATCAAACTACTTCAATAATTGTAAATTGCTATACACAGAGCATGCTCAGAAACATAACTTCACTTCTTAAATTAAAAATATTTTTCACTCCAAATCTTTAAATAGGCTCTTAAATGACACAACAGCAATTTATGCTTTTGAAGAAGGTTGTATGAAGTTTTCCCAGGACAAAATCAACCCAAAATTTCTCTGTAAAAAATACTTACAGAGGTTATGTAAAAATATATTCTATGAGCCCATATTATGAACTTTCAACAATGTTCAAAATCAGCATTCCCATTACACATACATTGTTCTACACACCTTAATTTCATGAATAAGAATTTGTAAGATCAAACATTATATACAAAACTAGGTGAGAATCATATAAGAATAATGTTGCGTATTTCCATGTTGTACATACTAGTGATTAACTGTAACGCCACTAGAGATTTTTACAACCTCTAGTCTTTTAATTGAAACAAGTAGTTTTGTACTTGTTTAGGATGTCTTCTTTATCAATAACAGAAGCACCCTTTCTGGAGAACAATGTTAAAATAAAAGTCACACAAGAATTCAGACTAGACATAAAGGAGGCACTCTGTAGGCATTGTTGCATATGTGTAACATAAACATATAAAATACACTTTATACAAAAAAGTGCCTTCAGGTATTTTGGGAGAGGCAGTTCAGTTTGTTTTTTCACTAAAGGGAAACTTCAAACAATAAGTACTGTAGAGAAAACAACAGAAAATCTGGGCTTGCTAACACAACTGGAAACAATGAAAAGTTAACATTATTCGTGAAAGGGCTGGATTGCTGTTACTTCAAAGTGCTGCAAGCTATAGAGTGCACCTATCAGAAGAAAGCAAATAAGGGCACATTGATGCAAGTAATGCCAAGTGGCTTTCCATAAAGTAAAATATCTCTGAGAGTTCAGCAAAAGGGCAATAGTAGGAAGAGTACAGTGCTTTCTAGTAGATGAAAACATTAGACTTTTAAGTCAGATCCAAGACTGCACATATTTGTGTTTATGTTTTGTGACTTGTGCTGCTCTCTATATTAAAACTGTAAGAAAAAAATGCTGAGTTGATTGCTCCCATGAACAACAAGATTTCAGGCAGGCAGATAGTATTAAATACTAATCCCAAAATAACATCATAATTAATTATCATATATCAGCAATAAATGCTGTATCTATGGCAATCTTTAGTGATTCAATATTTATAAAATCTGAAGCAATTATTTAAATGCATTGTTTGAATATCAGGCCTGCAAAACATGAAAATTGTGTGAAATCTTTTAAAGAACCTCTTTGGACTAGTAAATAATGAAAAAGCAGAATAAGCTGAGCAAATTGGTCAGGTAGGCTGCGTTTCCGAGACAGGGCTGTTCAGCTTAGACAGGTGAATTTAACACAAGCATCCTGTGTAGCCCTTAGTCTTTTTTATTTCATACTAAAGAATTATACAAGTTAATGTGCTATATTACACTAAAGCTCTGTATAAAAAGTGTTTCCATTTGTCAGTTTAAAATTCCAGTCTTGTCTACAATCATTGAAACAGCAGCTTTCCTTTTATACAGGGTCAAGCTTCTTAATATTACTCATCTCTTAAAAATGTCAAACCACTTTTCAACTTCTTTTATCTACAGTTCGAATCTGGACTAAACATCTTTCTTCTGTTGTTCCCACAGATGCAACTTCAAAGAACACTTCAGAAAAGCTTTGGCAGGATTTGTATTTTTCTAAACATATTTTTGGGACTTCCCTTTTAATTTTTTCAGCACATATCTGATAGCAATATATATCAGAACTCTTCACCAAAAAATGTTAGAAACTTCTTTAGAGGACGCGTGCTGTTTGTTAATTCGGTAGTATATCATTGAATAGTTCTTGCAGTCACCACATTAGCAGCAATCAGCTGTTACAAGCTTAAAACCTCAATTGCCCATCCTCTGCAACACATACAAGCCCATGACACAACACTACATTGCAGCTTCTGGAGTCACCTGTAGAAAAATTACTTCTCTGCTATCAGAAGATGAATGCCAATTACAGTAGTTTGCTTATTTGTTTTATTTTGCTCCCTTATTCCTCATTTTAATACCTTTCTCACTAAATCAGAGATGCACTCCTTCACTCTGTGATGTTTCTATGCAATTCCATCTATTTTTGGGTTTTGGCTTTGATGCATTCAGTGCGTACATATGCACATATTCCATTTGATCAGCAACATGCCAAGCAGTAAACTGGGTGTAATCTAGCTCTGCTCTTCAAGCTAAAATTAAATGGATTATTTTACTCTCATTGACTTTACATTCTATCAGTTCGTGTTCTGCTGTTCAAATAGGAGCTATGGGTATTCTAGTTTCTTTAACACATTTTATTGACTGCAGTCCACTAAAAATTCTCCTCCTCATCAGTAAGCATAGCCAAGCTCCCTTGTGGTTACATACAGTGTTGTCAGAGGCTTTTCGCAGCTATTTCACTTTACAAGATCACTTGTCCATAGTAATACATATATAATTCACGTATGAACTGGAATAGTTCCCCGAAAGCCATTCATCCCCAGAGGAAACTGCTCTTTAATTGTTTGTTATGCCCTCTCAGCAGGGAGGCTGACTTACACCATACATGTGCATCATTTTATTTAAATGACATCCTACCTTGCTACGAAAGCTGCCACAGCTATTTGATCTTCTTCCACTAAGGCTGCCAACTACAGAAAGTCCCCCGAGAACAAAGCAGCGGATGAAAAAGCAGTGCTGTTGCTTCAGGCAAGCTCTTTTAGCCAGAGCTATACAGGCAGAAACATGAAGGAAAAAATACATGCTTCGAAGATAATTACAGTGGGCTGCATCTACCTATCTTTATTTAACGTACACATTTTAGGATGGATTTCCTTCCCTTGGCAAGGGGAACTGCAACACCACCAGCCTAAACCACCGAGCATTAACGACAGTCCTGAAAGGAAGCCTCTCTCCCCTGCTCTGACATCCTCTCTGCAAGGACCACACCTTGCGATCAATGCCGTGAGGCTGATGTCCCGCGGCAGCACGTCTCCTAGCTGCTCTGGTGGTCATTCAACTCTTCCTGGCCTCACTCCCTCTCTCCTCGGTCCCCTTGCCAGCTCACTTGCAGCAGGACTTGGGGTCAGCAGCACCGATGTTCTGGTCACCAGAAGGACGGGGGATGGAGCTCAGTGCTGCGTGCAAGAATAGCACCTCGCACAGCAATGCAAAAGCACAAGCTGAAAAAAATTAGCCGTCTTGCTTGACAGATGTTTACACAAACCCTCTCTTCACTTTTAATATTTGGGAAATTGTTGCCTGAGGTTTGCTTTGATTTTTCAAGTTCAAATGAAGCGTTAAAAAATATCCCCACAAAGGAAAGCAGAATTGCTGAGTTTCACTGGGGTTTGAATCCAAAGCCTCAAAATAACCTCCAGGTTTCTCAAAACGTTTTATGAAAGAAAAAAAAAAAGAAAGGAAAAAAAAAAAAAAAAAAAAGGGGGGGGGTGGGGGAAAAAAACCAAACCAAACCAAACCAACACACCACCCTTTTTCTGAAGCTGGGCTAATTTTCAAATCTGTAATAAAAGACCAAACTAGGCAATGATTAGGTTGTTTAAGGTTTCATAATAAGTCATAGTAAGAGGGTTAGATGCAACCCTAAGATAATGGGCAAGCACATTGGTTTACATTATGCCTCTGTATTGCTTCTGATGATAAAACCCATCATTATCAGAAAGATCATGCAATTTTTATTTCAGGATTTTTTCCAACCCCCAAAATAATGCTTACATTATGGAGACTGAAAACAAAATACATGGCTTTGGCATAAGGTTTAAAGGACATGTCCTACAGATTCTTGAACAGGATTACCGAACAAGCAAAATGCTTATCTTCAGGGTCCAAATCAGGTTTTAACGGCTGGAGAAAACACCACAAGAGAAATTTGGGAGTGTAGTTTCATGCTTCCTCATGCAGCGCTGACAGAATCAGTAAAGGCTGGAGCTATTTATCTCTGTCTCTTGTTTCAGCGTTAACTGGAAGAACTCTTTGCAGCCAGCAGCACTGCACAGCACAGTCCTGCTCGGGAGAAAGCTGGCAAGGGCACTGGGTTTTTAAGTGGCTGTTACCAATCCGCACTGTTAGCACCTGCTGCCACTGCAGCTTATCCAAGAGCGGTGCTGGCTCATTGACTTCCCACCGCTCCGACTGGAAGCGCCAGCAAACGCGGCACGGATGACATGCCTCGGCAGCAGCTGGAGAGAACCTCAGAGAAGGATCTGGACAAACCTGATTCACATCAGGGTAACCAGTTCAGAAAGCCAGAAAACCCACAGAGAGGTGAAGCAAAGCATATATGTGTCAGGTAACTCAATCTTGCATTCCCTCTGGTTTTATAAAAGGATTGGATACATTTTGTATATTTATACATCCATTTCTTTCTTTGCAGGCCAGTGACAGCCCCCAGAGCTCTGTACAGATTTGCCAAAAATAATTACTCTGGTCACTTAGCAAAACGGAGGTTCCGTCATCCAGAAATCCATTGCCTAGCAACAGTCTGCTTACCTTTCCTCCCTCACGATGAGCAGACGTCGCCTGCCCTCCCTGCTCCCCTCTTGTTTTTATTGGCTTTCTGGCTGCTGGCAGAAACAACCGCTTACCTGAGCAGGGGCCAGCTTTATGTCCAGCCCCACGAGGTGTAAAACCCCTCCTGACAGGTGGAGGGTCTGAGCCATTTAGGTCCAAGCGCTTGTGAGAAGACGTGTAGTGGAGTTTGAGAAAATACTGGCTGCCAAGAAAAGATGCCTTTGATAAAATAGTCTCACACTACACCCACATCAAACCCACTTCAAATAAGATCATCAATGTGGCAGCTCTGGGAAAACTGTGATCTGGTGTGGTGGGGGGCGGAGAGAAGAGAAGGAAACAAAACCAGTCATATCAGACAAGAAATCGTAGCAGTACTACCCATGGCCATAGGATACCTAATTTACCTCAAAGGTTTTCTATCAGCATATATTTTATTATTACTGTAATGTCATAGAGTTGTAAACAAGTTGCTAATTTTGTTTCATATGAAATTATTTAGGTGGTGATTCATGGAAAAGAACTGTACTATTCTTTCTTCCCCTGTGGAGCCTTCCTGCTCCTTCTCCCCTCATAGGCAGCACCATTTGGATTTTAGCTGATGGTTGTCAGCAGTACAGTGCTTTTTTCTTATTTCTCTTAAAGCAGTATTTTGGACAGTTGAAAAATTTATTTTGCTAATAACTTTGTGTAACATTCTGGGAACATTTTGGACATCTTAAAGCTACACCCAGAGACTAAACTAACATGACACAACTTATGCCCTCTGCTATACCACCCACCTCTCCACACCATGTTGCACTAGGGAAGCCTCAGACCTGACAGCTGTCCTTACTCTCGGTAACGTCACAGCTGCTAAGTACCAGCTTTTCCAGAGCTGTATGTACATAAGCGACAATTATCTAGCATGATGTAAATTCTCTGTCTTCTCCCTATGGCACATTTGTGCTGTTTCACAATGTAAAACTTAGATATAAGTCGTAGCTATATTTGTCACTGCTTGGCATGCCTATAATAATAGACATGTTTTAAAAGTTATTTCAGGTTTTTAAATATCAAAAAGTCTTAATTCTAAACATTTTTCTCAGCTAGTCAGAAATAACTTTTTCAAAAAACACCATAAAAACATAGAGATTTACACATACCTTTTGAACTGTGCTAGTGCTCGATGCCTAATGTTCATCCCCCAAAACATATCAGAAATCAGTCTTTGTTTAGAGAGCTGTCAGGTGCCAATATTGAAAGACACAGCTTTGAGGTGAAATTTTAACTTGAGTTGCCTTTGAATAACTTAATACCTAACACCCAGATCATCCAGTAAACAAAGATGATAAAGAGGAAAAATATTAATATTATATATATTAACATTTCACTACTCTGATTAATGGACTGTTCCTTGAATGGCAGCGCAGTGCCCTTATAACCATTTGCTATTTTTTCATTCTAAGTTCACATTTTTTGGAAATTGCTTCAAATTTTGGGGGAGGTTATCTACTCATTTCAGTATAGCATTTATTGCTTGTCATAAAATGTTTCCGTTTCAAATAAAACATCTCTCCCTTACACTCTTATCCCTGCCCATTTGACAATGATTTTATCTTTTGTTTTAAACACTGCAAAACCTAACACTCTGTCCTTGTTCATGTGCCAGCATCCTTGATTATTTCAGCTGCAGTATGAACAGCTTGGGAATAGTGTTTAATAGGTAGCTACTGCTGAAGAATCGGGAAACTAGAAAAGAATACTTGCTCTTGAACAATTCTTGTCATTATAGGGAACCTGTGGTTTTGTTTGTTTGGCTTTTTCTTTTTTTTTTTTTTTTTCACCCTCAACAGGAAAATGGAAATTCATTAACAAAAGAGAGACAGAAAATGCCTAGAATAGTCTATGACAAGTTGTAACCAATTTAACGGATGTTAATTTCAGGTCCTAAATTTTGACTTTTTCTACCTCTAAAGTATTTGGCACATGCATTGAAGACATGAGCTTAAAAAAAAAAAAAAAAAAAAAAAGAAAAAAAAGAGAGAGAGAGATGTATATGTTTTTGGTAATAGGCATCTAGGTGCAGATTTAGAGATGCCCTTTTAAATGTAATTGCCTAATTGCTACATAAATGTCCATAGTGTATATATCATGTGTTACATTTTTTCAAATAGAAATGCACATTATAATGCATTCATTATCTTAGGTGTTAGTAACATCAGACTTGATCCAGCACCACTGAAACATATGGGAACTTTAAAATCGGTCCTTACAGAAGAAGAAACACACTAATGAGCCTATGTCCAGATTGAAAGTCTGAAACACATTTGGAATAAAATGTGACAGAGAAAAAACTTGAAGCAGAAGAAGTGAGGTTTAAAATGTCCAGAATGAAAAATAATAAAAGAACAGAGGACACAGGTGCAAAAAGCAGGGTAAAGATGGGGCAAACTGAGAATGACTATTGGCAGGAAGAAATAACATTTCCCAAAGTTCTACATTACAGGGCACTCTGATGTACAGGATATAGAGTAGTAAAAGTAAGCAAAACATGGATTATGCAATATTTCAAAAACAAATACTCTTTGGATGGCACAAGAAAGATGAACAAATCAAAATACAGAGTTTTTCTGTTTCATTTTCTTCTCTTAACTCATGTACCCTCTAGATCGAGGACAAAGATTGCTAAGGGATTCATACTTTCTCTCCCACTAGCATAGCCTCTCCTGTAAAACAGGCAGTCTCTTCTCACTTTTGCCGCTGGTTGTTTGCTGCCATGTCATACTCTATTTCTTTTTTTTTTTTTTTTTTTTTTTTTTTCTGTTTTTCAGGCTGAGAGGCTCTTTTAGTGATAATCTTCAAATTTACTTGAATCCACAGTCAGCTTCATCATCATCAAGTAATCAAAGTCTCCATTTGACTGATTTCTTATTGAGTTACTACCCAGAGAGTTCAAACCTAGAGAAAAAAATATGGTGTGCCTTAAACAGCAAGAGCAGGTTTTTTTAGTCAATGTTGCTTCACTGAGCCAGACAATCCTGTTAAGGATCATATTAACCCAATATTCAAATATTTTCATTATTAATCTACACTGCCCATATCTTTGACTCAAAGACTTTAACTTCAGAGCTCAGATTTTACTGAGCTTAAAAGCAGTGCCAGAAGTGCAGAAATGCCCCAAACTGTTACACAGCTCTGTAGCAACACCTACAACAAGCGCTGGCAGAAACTTACCTATTCATACCACTGGGAAGAATTAATTTGCACCTGAGCTAGCAGAGCAAAAGAGGACTTGCTTGGTCTGTAAGGGCTACTGGCTGACCGGTCCTAGTACTAGTCAATAGTGGAAACATATTTGAAAATTTTCAGCTTAAGAAAGCCTATTTGAGCTAAGCGTATCCATACCCAGGCTCAGTGAATTGTTTCATTGCTTGCTTTTGCTCTTTGTTCCAGTCACAGACTATACACAGCTGCTGATTTTGTTCATTTTTAAAAAAAATTTATAACACAAACAACCTTAGGTTTATTGTATTAAGTAAGCTTTTGTTCTGAGCTTCATACTTGCTTATAACAATAATGAGTCCACATAGTGAATGAGAAGCAGCAGTGAAGCAAGAAAAGAACCTGCCAAAAGTAAGAGGCCTAGGCCATATGGAGACATAGAGGGATATCTCTGATGTGGATGCTGCCAGCATTGCTGTTTCTTCACTGCTTGGCATTTCTGCAAGCCACCTTACATTTCTGAAATTCTCCCAGGCTTTGCTGTGTAGCACAGGGGACTGTTCCCCACTAAATGAGACATCACTGAGCTCAATCTTTTCCAAAATGCATGGAGAGCTCAGTGAAAAGTAAAAACCAGACCTAGGGTATTTCCACAACTGCCAAACAACAAATTCTAAAGGCAGACCCAGATGCCTGCATAGCTTGTCTGAAATTAATGAGACAGGAGGGAAGGGGAGCACATGAGATAGGGTTAAATGGATACAGCAGGGATGAGAAACCAGGGCAGAATTATGATCGTGGTAAGGTCTTTCTGCAAGCAAGTCTGTGCTTTTATCATGACTGAGGCTGGGCATTTAAATCCTTGCTCATTTGGCATCCATGCCCTAACTAAAACTTACGATCCACTTGTGAACGTCCGTAATGCTACACCAACAAATGTATATAGCTGAGCAACTGAGAAACTGTGTTTGGAAGAGAACTGAAGAGTTCCAAATAGTCCAGACAACTATCCATTCCCAGCTGATTTCCTGTGGGCAGAGAAACATGCCACTGGTAATCCAGGTCTTGGAAACAATACCTTAGAAATATAAAATAATATGTCCAGGCTGCAACGCTCTTTTTGTCCTCAGTGAGCTGAGTAGACGGGTGTGGGAAACACTTCCCACACTAATTTTACGTCTGAGTGCTAGTCTTCCACAGAATTGAACAATACCAAGTTATGTACCCCTATGGCTTTTGGTTTAATTAGTTGGCAAAGAACAGTACAAATTCCGTGGGATTATGTGTTCATGATGGACATAACATTTTCCTTGAATTGATTTTTGACAACTGATTAAATGCTAAAAGATCAAAAGTTCATTTTGCAAAGTATTACATTTATTAAAAAAACAAACAGAAAAAAAAACACAAAAAAATACTTAGCCAGGTGCTTGCTATATAATCCTGACTCCTACAGAGCCTGTAAATGTTCTCTGCTTACATATCTGCTACTGTATGCATTGTTGCTTACAGTAACACTACTGACATAATTATTTAATATTAAAGTACTACTGCAAGGATTCCAATTCTATTGCTAAGCACTGTACAAATGTCCTGGAATGATTTGTCTTCCCTTTGCCAATGGACCGTAGAAATGGGGGAGTCGGGAGATAGTCTCTCTTGATGAATTAACCACATGGCTTTTGGCAGCTCACCACCTTTCTATAGCTGGATACACCATAGCTGATAACTTTTCAAGCATTAACTCACAAATATCTTGGAATAAAGTGAAGAGCATCTCAGGGTCTTTTGACCACTGTTTATTCCAGTAGAAATGTGTATTTACAGCCTAGCAGTTGGAAAAAATACAAACACATGAAAGTGTGTGTTCATAGAATCATAGAATCATGATAGTGTTGTTGGTGTACAGTTAGTTACAGCAGCATCTCCAAAAATATCTCTGATACGAATGCTCCCCACAGTACAGAGGAAACTAAATCAAGGTATTGTGAATAGCCTTTTACATTTTTGCAAAAGTAAAACTTTGTTTTTGCATTTGAATAGGGAAATTAAAGTTATGATAAAACTTACATACACCTCTTTCTCTATAACAGAGGAATATAGGAATCTTTCTGAGAGTAGTCTGACTACTGCAAAAGCTAACCTGAAACCTGAAATGCTCTTTTTCTTTAGTTTCTCAAAAGCACTTGGCTATTTACTGTAATATTTTTTACAGAAGTCCAGTCAAATTATGCCAAGCATGGTTTAGTATTTCTTTGTCTGGGATGCAACAATAACCTAAAGACAGGGAAAGAATTTTCTGTCTTCACTAGCCACAACACACCAGCAATAAACACTGGAGTGGCTAACAAAAGTCCAAGTCCTGACTGCAAACAAGTGATTTAACGCTTCTTCCATTTCATTCTTTCAAATTCAGTAGTTTCAGCTCTTTTAAGGTTTAACTTTTTCCTCGGGTGATCAGCAAGCTTTCATTTTTGGCCAAATGCCTGTAGAAGAAAAGGGTCACCATGAATTAGAACACCTCTTGTGTGAACTACTGCACACCTGCATGAAGACAATTAGATGAATTTTCCTCAGCTCTAGTCCAGATGACAAACACTGCAACAAGGGCACCTGCATGCAGTAAGGTCTTCTTCCCCGTGGAGGAAGAGTTTCTCTGCAAATCCTCTTTCTATCCAGAATGCAGAAAAGCAGGCAAGCCGATGCACCTGTGTGTTGGGGTTGTCACTGCAGCCAGCAGCAGAGACAGCCACTCACCAATCTGAGGTGCCTAAGACATAATTCATCATTATTTAAGCACTGTTTCGAGACATGTAAATTGATGCAGAGATGTAAAGCACTGTATTTTTCTTTACAATTTTGGCTTTGTTATTTGCTTTGCATTTTGCTAGGGTGACATTCTTTTCTTGGGACACTCATTCCTTCCTCATTTAACTGCAAGTCTTGAAGAGCAGAAAGGAGGAAAGCCTGTTTCTTTGCACCCCTGCAATGCAGGACTCCTGGCCATCATATATCCCTCATCTTTGTTGCATGGAATAAACAGTGCTGCTCCAAATACCAGATGTGAGGAACTTTCCCTAAAAGACTGTGACACTTTGCAGCAAGTTATTAATGGACACACTTTCAGCTGACCTACAGATGAGTCAGTCAACAATGCAAGGGTCTGGTACATGGACTGTGGAGTCCCTGTCGGTAAGCTAACTTTTAGACTCCTGTGTCAAAACACAAACTACACATCTGCAGTTCCACACATGAGATCTCCCCCACAGCCACAACATGAGGAGATGAAGTGTTCTCTCACCTAAGAATACAATATACAGGCACAGAGAATTAGCAAGTTGCACAATCTATTGCTATTTGATTTTGATTCAATTCTGAGTATTAATCATTAAAACTCTAATGAGGTGTTAAAGCATGGGAGAGGTGTTCTGTAAGGATACTCATCAGAGCTTCAAAGTATTAAGGGGCCCTGGATGTAGGAAAAGAGGGAGGGTGGAGAGTGTTACTGATTTTTTTACTTCTCTTCTGGGTCGGCTAGTTGTTTCTTTCATTACCCTACAAGTTACAGAGGGAAAAAATAGTCACCACTTCCTGGGCAGAAGTCTGAAGAATCCCAGAAAACAGTGTGTCCAACTGGAACCTCGTCCCAATATTTATGTATTTAGGAAACATTAGTCTTCAGATGAACGCTACAGGGTCTGTACAGATGCTTTCTTTGGCAGCAGTGTGTTGCATGCTGTAATTTCTCATTAGCAGCAAAGTTTTCAACTACAGTCTAGCTCAAGAAAACTGTAAATAAATTTTACATTAAACATTTTTTTTCCTCAATTATTTTCACAAGTTCCTAATAAAGCTTCCTGCTATGAGGACTGTTGGACAGGAATATATGCAAGTAAACAGAATCTGCTCTTACCTTATTTTCCACACAAAATGAATGATCATATCTAATTGCAGCTATAATGAGTAACAGTAGTTTAAAGAGAATATTAGGACACTTGATATAATAATTTAGGGTTATGAGTGAGACAGTTAAATATACTCTGACAGTTCAATGAGGCTGAAACTTTAGATTTTTAAAGAACAATTTGACAAATTCTCCATTTTTACTACACTAATACTGACACATAATCTTGGTGACTGTTAACATCCATTCTGTTGTTTATTGCATTGCTGAATTTCTATCAGAAACATTTAGCCACTTGGGGATTATGGTTGGACTGGAGGAACAGAGGCAGGGTTTAAATTCCTACCATTTCCCACATTCCTGTCCTAACTCATGCTTTTGACCACTTCTAACCTCAAGTTAGTGACTTCTAATTGCTTTGGACTCTGGTATTTCAACTCTTCTTAGAAACACATATTTAAGTTAAATAAAAATAGCTCTGAGGAATTATTTCAGTAGGATTGTCTTTCTCATTTTTTCTTGATCACAGCATTGTGTTGTATGACATCTTCCCTGCAACAGGTTTCCCAATTAATTGGTTATGCAGAGATAAAAAGTCATTATTAATACATTAGCATAGCCTTACTGCTATGATTTTCACCATCAGCCCAAGACCTCTGAGACCTAGCAAGTCAATTTAGTCTCTATTGTTTTCCTGTTTCTTTTTCTATGTCTTCTCTCCAAAGCCACCTGGAGGGACCAAAAAAAAAAAAAAAAAAAACAACCCAACTTTAAACTCACAGTTTTACACTCTTAAATGCCTCTGTGAAACCTACTTTTGCCATTAAGATTACCAGTCTCTCCTGTCCAGCAAAGGAAGACATGAAAAGATTTGTCACTAAGACTTCCATGCTGACTTTTCCTTAGTAGTTACTTGATTAGGTTCTTTTCCATTCAGTGTCGGTTGCCTCTTATATGTCATGCCCCTCACTATAAACACTGAGTGAAGAATACCTATAATAAACCTCAAGATTTGTTGGTACTGCTGTAATTGAAACTAATAATGATGCTTCAGATAAATATATACAGCCGGAATTTCTTCCCTCAGCATATGTTATCAGCAGATCTGAAATTCTTACTTATCATAATTCCCACCAGATAGCACTAATCTCCAGTATTTCAGCATTCAAAGCAATAGCCTTATTTTCTCTAGTTGAGAAGGTAGACCTCATAAGCAATGTCATTTTATCAAGTTTGTTGTTAAATATTAATGTGGAAATTAAACAAGGTTTAAGCACTGGGTTTTAAGATTTATTTTTCATTACATCTGTTATAACAAACCTTTATTAATATGCTGTGAAATGAGAAATCTACAGCGTCACTAATAAAACCTTTTAAGTGGTAATCCTTCAGAATCCTTCCTTGTAATGGCTGAGCATTTGCAGTTCTAAACCAATGAAATTCACACATATTGCAATAGAGTAGTGGAGTGATTATTACAACATTTTTTCCAAAGTACCTTAGGTTTTAGATGATTAGAGAGTAGTCTTATGTTTTAAACTTTCTGCCAACAGTGAGGCTTTAAGTTGAGTCGGATTGTGGATAAATTGTAGTATAATGTATGTTGACAGTTTAATAACATGTGTTACTATCCTTAGTTTGCTTTATGATGTAATACATCTTTATAGGAGTCCCTGGAGATTTCTGCTATGATTTTCAAGGCAGAGAGAACTCAATAAACTAAAATACTCTGAGCAAGGTTTCTATTTCCTGTATACTTTGGAAGTTTTCCTGAAAAATAAATAGGTGCTACAACTTTTAAAAGTTTTTCTGACATGACTTTTTGTTTTTCTTGTCATGTAATAGATTTTAAAGGTACAGTTCATATAAAGTTATACATTTTTTTAAAGTTCCTTTCTATAATAAATGGACTTATTTTTCAGATCTCTAGGGGAATTTTCTTTTCTATAAAACACAGTAATTGGTTTTCTTTTCCCCTCTTTCAATTCTCATTATGTGTGCATTTAGATCATACAGTTTGCAAATGTTTGCTGGTAAAGGTCACATACATTTGGACTGATTATTCCTCATGTTTTGACAAGCACATTCATAGTAGTGGTTAAGTATCAAGCAGCATAAATCCAAGTAACAAAATCAAATATAAGAATTATTTAATTCTTCAACTACTTTAATTTCATTTTTACAGGTGATCAGAAAAAACAATTAATTAGAATGGAAGGAAACTATTGGTTGTGATTAAATATCAGTCCAAGTGAAAAGAGATTAAAAAGATCTCCAATCTGCTTTAATACTAAATAAATTCAGTTGCCAGTTTTGACAATATTCTTGCAACACTAGAATTCAGAAACTACTGAAAACAAATTCTTTATTTAGTATGTTTCTGTTCAGTTTGTATACAAAGAGATGTTAGTTTTTGAAGTGTAACTGCTTTTCAGTATGATGCATATAGATGATGTGTGCAAATACATTCAAGTCTACTGCTAACATATGACTTGCTGTCACTATGTGTCCTCAAACATTTATCTAAGTGGATGATTATCTGAACAATATGGTATTCTTCCATATTCCAAGCTCGCTGACCACACGTAGTTTTTCAGGACACTTTTACAAAGTACTTTCGGTATGAATGATTCATATGAGTTGGGCTGTTATATCCACACCAGTATTTGTGACATATTCTTTCCACTTATGTTACGTAAACAAAATTTTACTCATCTGAATGTTTGCAGGAAACGAATAAATGTAGGCTGAAATAAATCTGTACTGTTTGTCAAATAAATGTTAGCAAATACTTTCTTAAAGTATGCACAATCTCTACTTTCCTGTTAAAATAAACTTATTGTAAACCCTCATTAGGAAAATCTGGAAGAACATGTTGTAACACCACCAATACAGAGAAGGTCGAATAGTGTGGTTATAGACACTCCATAAAGACAAAAAGCAGAAGCTGGAGTGTGTGACCTACAAGGTCTTTTCACTATCATTTAATACCTTCTCTTTTCATCATTCCTTTGCAGTAAGTGCTGCAACCAGTGAGCTCTCAAAAGCTTCTCAAGCAAAATTGTTTTCCTAGGCCCCATAGGAGGAATACTTGGATTTTTCACCATCGGTGGTCACACTGGCCTCTTGCCAAGAGCCTGAAGGCCATGTCTAATTGACATTCTTATCTACATACGTTTTCATGCCTGGAAAATATAAGCACACATAGGACCATGACATTCGCTTAGACCAGTACTATTGATGATTGTCTGGGTTTCTGCTGGGATGGAGTTTAATGTTCTTCCTAGTAGCTGGTATAGTGCTGTGTTTTGGATTTAGGATGAGAAAAGTGTTGATAACATAAGTGTTGATTTTTTTAGTTGTTGCTAAGCAGTGCTTATATTAAGTCAAAGACTTCTCAGCTTCCCGTGCTCTGACAGCAGGGAGGTGCACAAGGCGCTGGGAAGGGACACAGCCAGGACAGCTGACCCAGGCTGGACAGAGAGATATTCCACACCATATGGTGTCATGTTCAACATGTAAACCAAGGGGATGCTGGCCCAGGGCAGTTTCTGCTTCGGGATGGGCTGGGCATCAGTCAGTGGGTGGTGAGCAATTGCATTGTGCATCACTTGTTTTGTATATTCTTTTAATGCCATTTTTATTATTGTTGTTGTTTTAATATTATTATTATTATTATCTTCCTTTGCTATCCTACTAAACTGTCTATACCTCAACTGCTGATTTTTTTATTATTATTATTCTCTCCTTTATCACACTGGGAGGGGAGAGGTAAGTGAGTGGTTGTCTGTGTGGTGCTTGATTGCTGACTGGGGTTAAACCACAACAATGAGATAATCCTGACTGAATTCACTGAAAAAAAAAAAGGGTTTTAGGTTAGTCCTTCCCCCCTCTGCTGCCACAGTGCAGCCCCATGGCTGGCAGGTCCATCCTGTGGGCCATATAATGAGCAACAAACCTCTACAGTGCTGCTGGAACACATTGTTGTTAAAAATCTGGTCCTATAACTGTAACCTTGGAAGCCTACTGCAGCTTCCTGGTTTTGCCCTTTTTTTTTTAACCTACTATGAAAATACAAATCCTATCTAGTTCCATGCTAGTCCTAAATGAGATGGCTCTTAATGGTATCGATGAGCTTGCTGAATGACTGGCAGGCTTCGTTATTATTTCTGTGACTGATTATATATCTCTTACTCTGCTTGTGGGTCCCAAGAGGAATGCCAAAAAAGCATACAATGTTGAAATCAAATTTAGCAGGGACACAAGGATCACTTTAGTAGAGAAAACTATTATTATTATAAATTTCACTTTTCCTGAAAATTATCTTGTGCATAGGTATATGTGCACATCCCACCACCACCCCCCCAACACACACCCCTTTTATAACTGTGTTAGACATACTCTTTTTATATGTATCACATATGTGATTAGCTCCCTCTTGATTAACACACAGGCAACTCCACTGGGATTCTCTGAGGCTAAGACCACAACTTATTACAGCTTCATCTACGAGGCTATCTAGGAAGAGGCAGACACACCTCACACCTCTGCAAATCATTACAGTAGAGAAACTACAGCACTCAGCTGCTCAGTCATCAATGGGCTGCAGACTGCAAATCTCATTTACCCTCTACATTATTATGAATATGCACTCCAGGACCAGCTCTGAGTTTCTGGACAGTAAAAGAAAAAAGCCTTATATCCAATATAGGTAGAATAAAAAAACAAAACCAAAACCAAACCATAGTAAATTAAAAATTAATCTTGGAAACAAGATAGAGCTGCT
Organism: Podiceps cristatus; assembly: GCA_000699545.1. Taxonomy (NCBI): domain Eukaryota; kingdom Metazoa; phylum Chordata; class Aves; order Podicipediformes; family Podicipedidae; genus Podiceps; species Podiceps cristatus. Next base: position 42,443 of record KL263739.1, read on the forward strand.
GTAACTGCTTATTCCATTTCATTTATGAATATGTTAGAAAAAACAGGTCTACACTATTAACCTGTGGGTTTCCTTAAGCTTTTATAGGGATTGTTTTTTTTTAGATGATTTCAAAGAAGTACTGAACTAACTCAAACCTTACAATAGCCCATTTAAAATCTGATGCATAGAGAGGTTAAATGTTCAGAACCACAGATCAACACAGTTCAAAACCAAAGCTAAATCTTGCCTCCCTGGCTTCTTCCTACCCCTTGCCACAAGTACCACCCTTGCAGCCGAAACCATACAACTACTAACATCAGTATTTGCTGAACCTGCATCTGACAGAATTTCTTCTGATATACTTGAGCTTAAGTAATAAAAGCATTAAGCCCTTCGATGTGCAATTTCTCTTGGTAAATATACTCATCCCTGTCCCTGGAGCTAAGAAGGTGGGGTTTTTCCAGACACAGTGAATCAATGCCAGACACCTGACCCACTGATCTTCACTCTCCGTCTTTCACTACTAATAGAAGATAAATCTGCTTTGTTGAGAAGTAAAAAGCAATCAGCACGGGACTCCATCATTTGAAATATTTATCTGGGCAGCTGGAGCTATCACTATCAAGGAAACTGAGTGACGACAAACCAGGGCCCTATTTTGGCCAGTATATGAGACAAGCACAGCAACTAAAGTTTATTTTCACAAGATTGAAACATTCAATCAATTTCATTGTAAACTGAATCCCTGAAACAGGTTTAAATGGGATCCTACATGGGAGTTGCTTCATCCTCCAAATATTGCTATAGCTGATCTAATAAACTACCCAATGAAAATATGTCAATAACAAAGAACTGAGTAGCATGGCTACAGAGAAAAGGTGTCTGTAAATACTCAGGTCACACAAAAAGAGTACTGTTTAGAACAAAATGTTGATGCATCAAATATGTAAATGATTAGATTACAATTATAAAAGTCATTGCAAAGCATTAAAGACATAATTGGCAGAGTTCCTACCAGTTAAATCTAATCTCCAATACACATCAGCTGTAGCTTGGCTTGTCTTGTTAGGTAAACAAAATGTGTCTTGACTGTCATTGCCATAAAATATTAATGCACTGGAAGTCTCCAAACCTTGCTAAGCATAAGGCCTATTATCACACTTAAGAGCAAAGCAATCTAATAAATCGCTGGCTGTATAAAAACTAAGTCAGCTGGCAGAGACAGTAATCTCCCTAAGGGATAGTAAGAGCCTAATCTTCAACTACAGCAGCTGCAGTTCCAGAGAAATTATGTTTCTACTGCTCAGTAGAAATACATTTCTGCTGAATTCTGTTATTTAAACTCTAATGGAATCATTAGGAGTATCCATACATTTTCAAAAATACAAAATGAACTAACAAAACCATCTATGACATAGGCTTATTACAGGCATCATTTTTTTTTTTTTTTTTTATTATTATGCTTGATCCTTGTTGCTTTTAGTTAGGTCCAAAGAAAAGCTGGATGCTCCTAAGACGCATTTTCTAACAACATCAAGCTCATACATAAATAATCTTGTATGTTTACTGAGCATTGAGACGATGTCCTTAATTGAAAACAACTTACTTGTTTGGCACTAGTATGAGGTCCTTGAGGCTGTATTTAACCATAAACACAATATTGTCATATACTCTGTAACAGAAAAGATAACATCATGATTATGTTATTTTTATGGTGTACTTAGGGAACATACTGTGTGATTCAAGAGAAACAAATCACCAGAGACACACAAGACTTAACAAACAAAAAATAGTTAAAAAACAAAATACCTTTGTCAGGATATTATGAAAATCATTCATTTATTACCTCTGGGATTAATAGGAAATTAGTCTGTCCTCAACATGGACTGGAACAACACCTAAATAGCATGAATTACATCTTTAGTTGGTAGTAAAAGATTTCATAGGAAAAATGTATGCTGAAAAAAGAATCCTAAGTTATAAGCAAACATAGGTTGTTCCTGAAAAAGGTTTTGAAAATTTATATGAAAAAAGAAAATACTTTATATTGTATTTGCACATTTTCCATTAAATTCTATTTTAAGTGGATATTAGTAGCTTAGTGGATGAACGGTTTAGACATTTAAGTGTAAATCTTATGAAATCAAAATAATTTTTTCTTGAGCACTGGAGTCTGTCTATTTGGTCCCACACAAAATCATGGAATGGTTGAGTTTGAAATGGATGTGGGGAGGTCTGTAGTCCAGGTGTTGCTCAAAGCATTGGTGATTAAGTCAGGTTGTTCAGGGCTGCATCCAGTCAGAATATGGACATCTCCCAGGACAGAGATCCCACAACCTCACCAGGCAATCTGTTCCAATATTTAATTGTCCCTATGGTGAATATTTTCCTCCCTTGTGATCAGATTTTCCTATTTTCCTACTTCTGACTCTTTTCCTACCACTCCGTACCTCAAGACATGTCTGACTCCATCTGCCCTATTTTCTCCCATTTGGTAAGTGTAAGCTACAATAAGGTCTCACCTCAACTGCCGCCCCCCGAGGCTGAACAAACGCAGTTCCCCCAGCCTTTCCACAGACACCTCATGCTCCAGCCCCCTAACCACTCTGGATGACTTCCAGTAGAGTCCTTCCACTATGTCAACACTTTTCCTGTAGCAATGAGGTAAAATGGACACAGCACTCCAGAGGCAGTCTGACAAGGTCTGAACAAAGGGGAATAATCATCTCGCTCAACCGGGTGGCTGCACTTTTGCTAATACCTCTTCCACACACCAAAAACTGCAACAGCTGAAGCCATCCAGGACCTTGGAGGACCTGCAAGATTGTGCCAGAATGGAGTCCTATGATAAAGGTGACTGTTATCTAGTTAAAAGTTAGCTGTATGATATAGTGGGAAAGGCAGGTGGAAAAAACAGAAGAATGTGTTACTCTGTTTTTGTAATATGAGCAACGGGCACAAACTGGAGCACAGGAAGTTCTGTCTGAACATGAGGAAAAACTTCTTCACTCAGAGGGTGCCAGAGCCCTGGCACAGGCTGCCCAGAGAGGCTGTGGGGTCTCCTGCTCAAACCTCAATATACTCAAACCTATCTGGACACGGCCCTGTGCAACCTGCTCTGGGTGACCCTGCTCTAGCAGGGGGCTGGACTAGATGAACTCCAGAGGTCCCCTCCAACCCCTGCCCTTCTGTGATTCTGTGATGTGGACATGCAGTGAGAACTCTGGATATGATGAAAACAGTCTTTGTGTAGCTAAATATTTAATATTTCCTGGTACTGTTCCGTTACACTTTTCTATTGTAAACCATGTCCTGTTTCTCCTTTTACAGAAACACAGAAAATTGCCCTGCCTTTTCTTCCAGCTGTTCTTTCCCCTTTTTTAGATCTATTACAACACTTTTTTTTCTGTGACATCAATTTACTATCTTGAACTTGATTTTAAGTTTCCTGGAAAGGCTTAGAGACTGTAAAAAAGAGCTACTTATCTGCTTACTGATGTCAGCTCATAAACCCACATGAGAAACTGAGAAAGTTGGAGCTCTTTAGATTCAAAATAAGATAGATGCATATAAAAGCATATTTTGGAACAGAAAACATACATTAAGCAGCTCCTGTGTGGCATTCTTCATAAGAACAAAGGGACATGTAAAGACAGTGAAAGGCAGCAAATTTTAAACTGATAAAAGGAAACACTTGTTTTACAAAACTCCACCTGTAGAAATCATTGGTATAACATATCACTGGGAATGAGGATCTTAGCAGGATGCCAAGATTAGGCATTAGAGTAATATTAGTTATGATTGCCTACATTTAAAGATCCATAAGGTTGCGAAACCCAGTGTTCTACTCTTAGGAAAAAAACAAAAACCGCAATGCAAAGTTGCTTAAGCAGCCTTAATTGGCTCCCTCTTGCATATGCATTATGATACAATCTTCATGATTGGGTACCTATGTGATTACTTGCTATTGCCTCAAATGCTATTGCCTCAAATAAATTCTTAGCTTTGAAGTACTTGACTTTTCACCCCTTATAACATTTCTAATTTGTTTCCTTTCTTTTGAATTGAAAAAATATATATGGAATATATATACGGGACTATGGAAACCCACACTGAGCTTCAGGATGCTGAAACCACTAATTCCACTAGACCAGCAGCCATTACCTGAACTGATGACACAAATGGCTGCAATGGGAGGTGCTTATACTGCTCAATAAACTAGTAAAAGAGGGACAGGAGGGACTGTCACTGAGTTTTGCAGCTGTTTCTAACACCAGACTAGGTAAAACCCCTGGTTCTAGAAACAAGGGTACAACAGCGACCAGCCACTTCTCCCTGTCTTGCAGCTCTGTACCAAGCACTAGCCAGTCTCCCTATTTTGTTCTCTCCTTGGCTTACATCTTTACTTTTGCCTATCTTGGCTGCTAGGAAATTTTGGATTACTTCCTCTTACTTTCTTCTGACACTCTGACCTTCCATCAACTCTACTGGTCCCCACAGACCAGTAAAAATGTTGCTTTCTAGTTAAGAAGAAATTTTCAAGAAGGATCCCAATCCAGTTCTGAATCTTTTGGGATTTGCTTATGCTGTAAACTGGATACAGAACAAAGCATCTCCCTGAGGCTGGTGAAACATGACATCTTTTTCCTCAGGAGAGAAGCAGAGTCAAAGTGTCTGCACAAGAATGACTGCTGAGATTACCATGCAGATCAGGTGTGCTACTGAACATCACTCTCACTGCAGCCAGCATGGGCACAATGAACTATCTTCTGCCACAATATCTGGGCTTTTCTTAAGTGTCTAGTTAAATATGTGGATGAGAAAAAGGCAGCATAACAGAGGTGAGGCAGTAGAATGATTTGTAATAATACTGTGGATCCATGAATAGACTTCCCTATTACAGTCCAGTCACAAGTCTTCATAACTTTCCTGTCAAGTTAGACTTGTGATTTGCAAGTGATGTTCATTTATTCATATAGATGCCTAGATAGTCAAAAGTGCCAAGTTATTAGGCAGTTTTTTTACTGAAGAGTGACCTGGAAACAAATAGGAACTCTGCACTTTCATCCCTGAGCAGTTTTATCAAGGTTGAGACACACCAAGCTAGTTCCTGATCTTGTTTAAAGAGGTAAAATAAGCTTAGCAACTTAGAAGATTCATCCCAGAAAGAAAGATCAGAATCTGGCTTATGAAGTTGAATCACTGAACCATTGCTTAATTACGTTTGTTTAAAGTAATAGGAAAACAGTGGCACCTGCCTCCACAAGGAAACAGGGAGACTAAAAGGAGAGATTATTAATGTAACACTCTGCTAAAGTGCTATTAGTGTTAGGCCAGCTAAAAGGAATCAATTAGTCAGAGCCTCTGTCCTACTCATTAATATTCCTTTTCCATCACAAGGGAGAAACAACTCCCAGCTGCATTTCAATCCCCGGGGTACGAGAGATGTAATCCTGACACATCACACTCACTCTCTGATTCAGGCTGTTTCTTAAAAACAGACCAAAATGGCTGTACAGACTTCTTTAGTGTTCTGAGATCACACTTATTTGGGGAGTAGGTGTTAATGATATATAGCTGTTTTCTTTTTACTCATTAACACTTAACTCATAAGCAGATATGCATAGTAAGCACAGAAAATATCTAAAAGTGGTTACTGTCTTGGTACTTGCCATTCTGTCTTGTTGATTACACTGCTGAATTTGTTATAGCTCAGAGAAAATAAAATTAAAACTTCTCTCAACTTTATGAATTCTGGCATTTACTGTCAACAGCACAGTTCAGATTCACAGGAAATTTTACAGTTACCTAAGCTTCACCCATTAACTAAATCAACAAATCATTTTAAAAAGCTGTCTAAAGAACACATTCAAGATGGTTTTGCCTGTCTTTGTTTTAAACAAGTAACATCAACTGTTCTTTTTTAATATCATCATCTAATATTTTCTTGGGTCATACTCCACATCTTTCACATAGCTTTGCACAAGAAACTATGAGAACGTTTGGAATAGTTTATGATACTGACTCTTTTTTAAAATCAGCAACTGGATTTAGAGGGGGTAATTGTTGCAACTACTATGATCATCAATCTTCCTTCCAAGCACTTTAGTTCCTCAGAAGTCTTTGTTTATTTGAGACAATTTTATTGATTTCATCTCACTCATATTAGATTTCCTACAAAGACTCATTTATTCCCAAAAGATTATGTCAACAAAGTTAACCCAGGATAATCTAAGTGCAATAATTTCCACTCAAATTCAGATGCTGAAGAGAGGTATATCCTTCCTGTCATCACATGGTACACGCAGGTGGAGCTATCCCTTTTTTAACTTGGACAGAACAGTCATAATCGCTTTTTATTGGAGATAACAAATTACCTTCATTGTATTTATTACTGTGTCCGCACTCCTTGCCTCTGGAATTCCCCATTGTCTTCCAGACTGAAGAAAAACTCAGCTGTTACTATAGCAGTTAACATGATGACACAGCTGATAGTACTCAGCCCCTCAGCGTGATAGACAGACATCATCTGTTCAGTAGTAATGGTCTCCTGTTCAACAGCTTCCACTAGCACTTCTGGAGAAAAAGATCATACATTTAGATAACTACCAGACCTCAGTCTCTCTCGGTCCTTGTCAAAAGTGCTCACCTGCATTTCTGCATTCTTGATCCAATATTCCTTTTTCTTGGAAAAGAAGTTGAAAACGTATTAGGTTTAGGAGAGCATCTCCACCGAGATCTGGGTCATATCTCCAAAAAGACCTTCTGAACATAAGCTGCTATATTTGGGGTATTTTATCTGATTTAAAGTATTTTACCTCCACCATAAGCCAAGAAAAGTCAATCTATTCCTGTTGGAATTGCCACACTGAGACGTGGTATCTGAAGAAGACAACCCACAGCGTCCCAAGCATGCAGCACCCTGATTCCCATCCTTTTCTCAATTTCTTTCCAGCTGCTGTTAATGACATCCCCTGCTTACCAGACTGCCATGAATATTACCTACTTACCTGTGTCAGAGATCATAGGTCATTCATCTAGGAAATCAGGACAGTATTAGCAGCCAGTGTCAGAAGAAATATACTTTGAAATTGCAAGACTGCAGACTGCTCACCTGGCGGAGGTGAGCTGGTGGCTCCTGA